>JAOEHQ010038728.1:0-12527 GCA_025447715.1 Asclepias incarnata | reverse complement strand
ATATATATATATATATATATAATATAATGTTGCGATTACCTAGATACCTAGATATTTCTCTTATATATATATAAGATATGGATATTTAATTCCGATTACCTTTATTTCTCTCGAAAAAAAGAATTTATTTTCTCACTTCTGATTGGTTGAGGTTTTATTTTCCGAATTTTGATTGGTTGATTTTTAGAAATTCTTAACATTTCTTTATAAAAAGATCTTCCTCATTAATGATAATAAATGCCACATTTTTTATATTTAATTTAAAATGATGAACACTCTTTTCTATTATTTTATATGCAATTGAATTGGTGGTTACTTAATATGTAACTTAAATATATTTAAATATAAAATATAAAAATATTGTAATTTGTCATAATTAAAAATAAACTTTCTTTCAAGTTCAAGTTAATAAGTACGTACAATTTTATTTTAAACTCGCAATTTTAACATAATCTTTTACATACTCTATTTGAATAATAAGAAAAGCTCACAAAAATGTTTTTTCTAATTAATTAGAAAAAGATACATATTTTTTTAGGAAAAAAAAAGCAGTTATTACGTCAATTTTAATTAATGTATGACACTATTAGAGTAAAAATGAAAACATTGTACCTTTTATAATGGTCTGAAGTAGATGAGTAAATTTTGTAAAATGTTTAAATGATATGATCATTCAATTTTTAGTAGACTTTTTAGAATTATATGTGAACGCATGAATATGGCGACAGTATTGACATTTAAGTGTATTTTGGGCGTATTAAATATGATAAAATATATTACATGTTTAGAAAGGATTGAGTTAGGCTTTTAGTTTCTTTTTTTTTTTATATATAGATTAATCTAGTAGTATATTAGATATCATAAAAGTGGTTGCCATTAGCAAAAAGAAAAAAAATTAATAGTTGCCATGATTAGAAGAGAATATGTTGACTTTTAATTGTAATGGTTGAGATGAAATGTTTGATGTATTTTCAAGGGTTGAGATTGCATAATGCATATAAACTTTATTATTTTCTCTTTGCTATGTTGGCAATAAATATATAATTTTCTTTTAATTTTAAATTAGGATTTGGTATCTTTACTTTTTCTAAATGTAATAGCGTCTTCTTTGTTTTTTATTTGCTATCTTTGATGAAAATTTGATGTCACAAGTGTAATCTTGTAAACTTTTACTATCTATAATATGTACAATATGATAGATATGTCATTATACTTCTTTTCAAGGCAATCTTAGTTAATGGTATCCTTTGATACATACATTTCACCATTTTCTGTAACAGTGGATTTACATATTTTGATTATGTATCCAGGGCAAAGCTGTTATGACCTTTCTTGATGCGATATTGGATAAAGCACTGCGTAGCACAGTGGCCTTGCTTGCTGGCCGTGGGCGTGGGAAATCAGCTGCACTTGGTCTTGCAATTGCTGGAGCCGTTGCTGCAGGGTAGCAACTCTATTTATTTTGTGACATGTGCTACATTGATTTCTTTTGAATTGTTTTATTAATTAACATATAACTATGCAGGTATTCAAATATTTTTGTGACTGCTCCAAGCCCAGAAAATCTAAAAACTTTGTTTGAGTTTGTATCAAAGGGATTTGATATGCTTGAGTACAAGGTGAAAGTTACTTATATTTCTTATTATACAATTAGTTTAATAGTTGTTGCTTTAGAGTCGCCAGTAGCTCTTCATAGTACTGTTGTTTCAGATCAATTTTAGCATCAATCTTTTCTGTATTTTTCTTGAAATGATGCATTGAAGTCTAATAAGTGCTTTGGCTATTATCTTTGCTTGATTTTTTAAATTAGCATATTATCCTTTATGCCGTTGGATAAACTTTACTGGCACTTTTTCAGGAACACTTGGATTATGATATTGTGAAAAGCTCAAGTCCGGAGTTAAAGAAAGTTACTATCAGAATAAATATTTACAAACAGCATAGACAGACAATTCAGGTCTGTATACACACGCAATTCGTCCTCTAGTATATTAATCGTTTGTCTTAAAAATCTAAGTTTATTCAGACCAGAATTCTCTGCTACTGTAATGTAGTTTTAGTCTTCTGGTTTGAGGAACATTGCTTATTTTCTATTTGGTCTTTTATGTTAGCATTTCTTAATATATATATATATATATATATATTGCATTCTCATTCAAATGTACAATGAGTTGTTTGTTTATTAGGATTTTTGTTGCTATACTCACAAGTAGCCTCGATGCTTTAAGAGCAAGGTCACATCTATTAGACTACAGGTTTCATGCCAAAAATATGACACGATAAAAATTCGTGTCTTAATAGGTTAAAGCGTTAACCCGTTAAGATTTTTATTTAAAAAAAAATATATTAGTTATGAATTATGATTTGATTTTTATTAAAGTATGTTATGTATTAGTTAAGATTTCTATGACCTTTTGTTTCGTTAAAGATTATTATGTATAAGGATTATTAGGGGTTTTTGTTTCCAGTTTCATTTTAGGAATTGAAAAGTTTCAATGTATATTATGAATAGGTTTCTTAACAGGTCTTATCGTGTAACCTGTTAGTTATCGTGTCGTGTTCGTGTTTGGAAAAATACTCAAACATGTGTCGTGTCGTGTAGTGTAGGACCTGTTATGCCAACTCTAAAAAGGAGGCTCATGTTAGATGTTAGAACTTGTTCTTGGTACTAAATATAATATGTTAGCATTTCAATTTCTTTTTGTTTGTCAATTCTTATGGGAAAAGAGCTGTTTGTTATTGCAATTTTATTGCAATTTTGTTTCCATTCATTAAGTGCATGGTCACGCATATCAGACTATTACCAATTCTAGTTTTGTAAAAGAAGGTTCATGCTAGGTGATAGAATTGTTCTTCGTATTAATTTTAAAAGAATAATTCTGAGCGATCATATGAAAATCTTGTTTATGTGCTACAATATTGTTATGGGGATTTCATGCTTATTATGAATGTTTTTATTCTAAACTCTGCTTTATTTAATCTCAAGTTAATACTTATTTATATGCGTTATTGCAGTATATACAACCTCATGAACATGGAAAACTGTCACAAGTTGAACTTTTGGTGGTTGATGAAGCTGCAGCTATTCCACTGCCTATTGTGAAGTCTTTACTTGGGCCTTATTTGGTTTTCCTTTCTTCTACTGTTAATGGGTATGCAGTATACATATATTCTCATAATCTTGTAAAGCACCACTGATCACAAAACACGCTTTTGGAACTTCTTTATTATTACTTACAACTTCACATATTTTCTTGCATCAACTTCGGCTACTGTATATCTTGCTTTCTTGAAGCTATGAAGGTACAGGGAGATCCCTATCTTTAAAACTGCTGCAGCAATTAGAAGAGCAGAGTCGAGACTCTACAAAAGGCACAGATGTGGTTCCTTCTGGTATGATATGCCTTTAGTTACGATTCAAAATCAGCATATATTTTATGAATGATTATGCTGTTATCTTAATTTGTCTCAACACTTAAAATTGGTTAATTGATTCCATGCAGGACGACTTTTCAGAAAGATAGATTTGACTGAAGCTATAAGATATGCATCTGGTGATCCAGTTGAATCATGGCTTAACAATTTGCTTTGTTTGGACATCGCAAATTCGATTCCTAGCATCAACAGGTTGGAACATTGCTAAAATACTGTATGGGTTGACTTTATAAGCCATCTCCTTGGGCTCATAAGTTCTTTGTACAAATAGGTTACCTCCTCCTAGTGAGTGTGATCTTTATTACGTTAACCGGGATACACTCTTCTCATATCATAAAGACAGCGAGTTATTTTTGCAGGTAGTTATGGGTCCATTTGATTATCTATAATCTATAATCTTCTATATTCTACAATACATTATGAAGATTTTACACTTTTGTTTATAAACACTTAAATTACAAGATTGGAAATTACTAACATACCCTTAAACCTTAAAATTTACCAATAGTTTCCTTATACTTTTTAATTTCTATAATTAACTCATTTAATTACCAACTTATTTTTCTTATAATTATGTTTATTAATTTCAATCATGAAAATAACATAAAAACATTGTTTTATGAAAATAAATGGAATTTATGATATTTAAAATACACATAAATTATTATTAAATATTTGAACCTAATAAACTATCTTTAATGAAATTAACAAACTAATAAATCGTGTTATCTTTCGCATCATGAAATTACATGCAACAACCACCATTAAAAAAAAATTACACCATCAATTGAAAATACTTACTCCCGTTGCATTGCGTGGGTACTATGCTAGTGTTCTTGATTCATTTATGTTGGTACTTACATGTTCTCACACTACCCAGAGAATGATGGCTTTATACGTTGCTTCTCACTACAAAAATTCCCCAAATGATCTTCAATTACTGGCTGATGCTCCAGCTCATCACCTTTTTGTGTTACTTGGTAAGCTTTTTTTCTTTCTATTTTTATTTTTAATTTCCCCCTTCCGATCTCATTTTCGATACTGTATATTCTAGGAAAGGTTAACTTTAAAAATATATGTTATCCTCTATAGCTTGACATATCTAGGGAATATAGGGAGTCTTCTGTTAGAATATATAATGATTTTTGTTAGCGGATATTCTACACATATTGCTAAGCACTTGTGTGTGCAGGTCCGGTCAATGAGTCAAAGAATCAGTTACCGGATATTCTTTGTGTCATCCAGGTTTGCTCTATTTTTTGTATCATTGTTTCTTCTAGAAAATGGTTGCAATTCTGACCCATTTGGGTAGATTCATGAATATTTAATTTACTTTTACAGGTCAAAACGGGTAAACACCAAGAAATAACTTATAAGGGAAGGGTTCTATGTCAAAAATCACCTAAAATTCTTTTTTATTGCATAAAACCATCTGAATAAATTTATTTTAAAAAAACTAACTTTTATGAATAATGACTTTTTTAGTCATATTTTTGGTACACTAGTTATATTTATAAGTTTCAAGTACTTGGATAACAAGTGTTTAGAGTGAACTCAATGCTACGTATCAAAAGTTGCCCATGTGACCCATTGCCTATACTGTCCAGTGTTGTCACCTCAACTTCTACTCTTCCAGCCTTTCTAGTAAAGTCCCTGGCTTTGATTCTTTTAGTAAGTGGCAGTACTTCTAGTCCGATATCTAAGTGATTGTTTGTTAATTGTTATAAAGGTCTGTCTTGAAGGAAAAATTTCTAAGGCTTCTGCCATGAGAAGTTTAAGTGCTGGTCATCAGCCACACGGAGACCAAATTCCATGGAAATTTTGTGAACAATTTCAAGATAAAGACTTCCCAAGTCTGTCTGGTGCTAGAATTGTGCGTATTGCAACACATCCAAATGCAATGAAGGTAGCTCTACATGACTCACCTCTTTATTTCTGCATTTCTAGTTAAATACAACAGTCTTTATTCTTATGTGTTAAATATTTTAACTATTTCTCAACTTACTTACTTATTTGTGCATCTATTCTAACTACGAGTATTACATGAACAATTGTGATCTTATTATATTGCAGCTTGGATATGGTTCGGCTGCCATTCAATTGCTGGCAAGGTACTACTATAGTACTATATCATGATTTTTGCGTAGTTCTCTTTTTCTTTTCTTTTAATAATGACTCAAATGAACTTGTAAGAACAGAAATACGCATGCTTGTTCTGTATCCTAGCATGAATTGCACTTATCTAAGAGAGCTGCTAACGGAAATATATTGCTGTAGGTACTTTGAGGGCCAATTCACTCTCATCTCTGAAGAAGATGTCAAGAATGATCCAGAATCTCCACATCTCAAAATTACTGAAGCGGCTGAGGAAGTATAAGACCACCTTAGTAATTAGCTTATTTACATTTATTGTTTTTTGTATTTCTGACAAACAATTTCTGTATTGACACAGGTATCATTGCTTGAAGAAAATATAAAGCCCCGGTCAGACCTTCCTCCTCTGCTTGTACATCTTCGTGAAAGACGGCCTGAGAAGCTCCATTATCTGGGTGTCTCGTTTGGGCTTACTTTGGACCTATTTCGCTTCTGGAGAAAACTTAAATTTGCTCCATTTTACATATGTGAAATTCCAGTTAAGTCCTTTCTGTTACTCAAACCTTCATGTACTTTCTTTTACCCCCATCCCCTCATTTAAAGGCTCAATCTTGACCATGGTAGTGTCATTAATCTGTCTTCAGAATCCTGTTACTGGTGAGCATACATGTATGATGCTGAAACCATTAGACACCGATGAAATTGAAGTTAACGGATCAGATGATTTGGGATTTTTTGGTCCTTTCTATCGAGGTTTGCATTTCCTTCAAGCAAAGGTGTTCTGTTACTTGTTATTCCAGAGTGTTTGAACTTCACAGCTATTTTTTGTATTTCCATAGCTTTTAGGTCAGCCTTTGCTAGGCTTTTGTGTACACCAACATTCAATACAATGGAATACAAGCTTGCAATGAGGTATGCATTTGGTGTCCCAGCTTTTCAAACAAAGTTTTGATACTCTTATATATTGGGCTACTTTTTTGTTTTGTAGTATCTTGGATCCAAAACTCAGCTTTGCAGATGTCGATCCTTCATCAACAATTTCACATAGTATATATGATGATATCATTAAGTCTCCAATCAGTATGAATAGACTACAAGCTTATGTCAGCAACCTGGCTGATTATCACCTGGTAAGAAGCATTTTGAATCAAAATTAAATGTTACATAACTTTTACTACTTGTTCACAATGAAATGTTTTTGATATTCAGATTTCAGATCTTAAACTGCCACTTGCATACCTCTACTTCCATGAGAAGCTCCCAGTTACGTTATCATATGCCCAAGCCTCTGTGTTACTATGCATGGGCTTGCAGAACCAAGATGTTTCTTATGCTGAGGTTTGTTCTTCAACTTCATAATTGACCACTTTGTTTTAGCTGAACGCCAACTAATTCTTTCTATCTTTTTGTACCAACTATTCAATATTTTACAGGGAATGATGAAGTTGGAAAGACAACAAATATTATCATTCTACATGAAAGTCATGAAAAAGTTCCACAAGTATTTGGATTCAGTATCATCTAAACAGTTTACAGATACGTTGCCCCCTGTCAAAGAAGTATGTCACAAGTTTTATACACACTGTTCTTGGCGTTTCACGTTTCCTCAACTTTTGAAACTTCAGTAATTATATATTGTGCAAGGAATTAAGCAAATGGGAAGCCATATATCTAATTTTTTGGCAACCGAGAGTCGTTTTTCTGTAATATAGTATTTAGTTAATTCTATTTGTTTTCAGGTTGAGTTGAAGCCACACTCAGTTTCAGTGGATGAGGATCTTGATGAAGCTGCAAAGAAAGTCAAGGTATGTTTGGTTCGCAATATATCATTGAATGTTCCTATAGGTTTTGACAAAATGGTGGGTCAAGCTGGTTGATGTCAGGTCAACACGGGTTTGGTTCAAAATGGGTAATGTCTTGGTGCATGTTGGGTCAGTTGGGTTCAAATGGAGCACTTCATGTCAAAAAAATTTGGACTGTTTGTTAATAATTAGTATGTCAAAATCAATTTTTAAATTTTTTAATAAATGGTTTAGGAAGTTTAATTCATAAAAAAATCCACTCTGTTTAAATATCGATACATTTGACCCGATTCATTTTATGTTATTTTTATACCTATTTATTTCGGGTAAAACACAACCCCAATCAACCCATTTACAAGTAAATGCTGCCTGGTCTTCGGAACTTACATTTGCCTTATAATATTGTAGGATGACTTGAAAGCAAAAAGTGACGGTGTAATGAATCTGGACTTCCTCCAAAGGTACGCCATTGCTGACAAGGATTTAGATTTTGAGAGTGCGCTGCAAAATGGCAGTGGAAAGATACCTTCAGGTGGTGTAGTTAGTGTCAAGTCTAGTAAAACCAAGGCAGAAAAATACGGTAAGCCAAAAGAAAAGAGTGAAAAGAAAAGAAGCAAGGATGGAAGTTCTTCTAAATCATCAAAGAAGAAAAGATCATCTTAACCGACTCGTATTCAACTGTTTATTGTATAATGCTGGGGCATTCTCAATTTTGACTTTAACCATAAACGGTTCACAAGGGGGTGTGGTTGAGATTTATGTTTTCTGATTTTGATGGTTATGGTAGGCTATTTAAGTTTTTGTCACTTGTAGAATGAATATTGTATTTTTTAGCAGTTATTTAAGCCTGAAGCAAGGAAATATGTAGTTTATATGCATTTTTAAAGTTTACTCAAATGGTGTTATTGGTTAACTTTAGACTTTGTCATATTTTCTACTTCACTTTGGATAATTAGCAAGAAAGAAAAATAAACGAAGACGGATGGATAATTGCTCGAGTATTAATATTAATTTTTATTTATTTAATTAATGGTCAAATACTATTACAGGATGTTGGAGAGTATCTCGATAGATAATTAAGGCAGGCAGGCAGGCAACCTGTTATCCATACAAAGGACTGATTCCTGTAAATAAGGCTATCATGGTGTTTGGAAATCCATGGTAAAAAGCATTGATAAATTGAAGGTCTCGAGGGTGGAGCTCAACTATGTGTTTAAGGGTGAAGTGGGGGATGGAGGAAACATAAGATTTTGGTTGGATGTTTGGCTATGTGATTTGCCACTCAGAATAATGTTTGGTGAAGGCCGATGGAATAATACCAGACCAAAGGGACAACGGGAGTGGTCAAGGCTGATGGAAAACATGAGGTTATCTAATAAGAGACACAGGTGGTCGTGGAATGGGGAAACAAGAAAGAGTTCACGGTGGACTTCTTGATTAGCGGTAACGATTTCAGCAACACGTAAAAGAAACTGTTTTGTTGGGTATGTTACTTGTGGGTTATGTGGTGATGATACTGAGACTGTGGAACACCTCCTATGCTCATGTATGGTTGCAAATGTGGTGTGGCAGCAGGAGGAAAGCGGTGCAAGGTCTAACAGGTTTTTTTTTTCTCGGTTTCGGACATGGTCGAAGCCTATAGGTTCGTTGGGCTTAATAGAGAGGCGCGAAAGATCCTAAAAGGAATAATTATGGTAGCTTGTTGGTGCCTATGGAAAACAAGAAATGAAAAGAGGTTTTCCATTTATAGTTGTCTTATATAAATAAAATTAAATTTGTTTAGTTTAAATACAGTTAAACTAAACGACGAAAAAGAGAGGTGGGGGTGTTGCGGTGAGCATAACAAGAAAAGGTAGAGTAATGTTAAGATTCTATTCCCTCTATCTCATTTTAAATGTCCTAATTTCACTTTTTAAATCTTTTTCTTTCAAATTTGACCGTAAATATTTTTGTTTGTGTTATATAACACTTGATGAAAGTTATATCAATGCAAAATACATTTAAAACCCAATTCATTATAAAATAACTAACAAGACTATTAAAAAACTATCATCCCATGGTTCAATATTTTGGCCATGCATGGAAGAATAATTTAGTTAAAGCAGACTAAATAAAATTAAATTGCTTTAATAAATTATACTAAAATTGAATTTAACTAAGACAAATATACCTCCAACAAGGCTCCAATTAATTTATTATTGCTCATTCAAAATCCCTTTG
This sequence comes from Asclepias incarnata, assembly GCA_025447715.1. Taxonomy (NCBI): domain Eukaryota; kingdom Viridiplantae; phylum Streptophyta; class Magnoliopsida; order Gentianales; family Apocynaceae; genus Asclepias; species Asclepias incarnata. Next base: position 2,976 of record JAOEHQ010038728.1, on the reverse strand, counting down.
AAAATAGATATAAAAGGAAGATATGTTATCGGAGCCCTAATGTTAAAAACAGGTCCATTTCTTTGGGCCCGACCCAAATTCGAATTAGCTACTATTTCACTAATATAAACTAACTTTTTTTTTTCTTTTGTAATCATGGATGTCCTACTCGTCATACGAACAGACTAATCTCAAGAGCTAACTCGCTTTGCGAGCCCAAAATCTAAACTACCTTATAATTAAAATGACCACCATCTTAAAATTCAAAATTTTCAACACTCCCGTATTTAATCTGCACAATCATTTCTATATTTAAATATTTTACCAATAAATAACAAACGCAATATATATATATATATACACACACACGTGTGTTTTAGACAATTCTTTCTTTTGTTGCATCTCCTAGATATGTGATTTTATTTGAAATAGATTACCTAAGATTCTTTTTTTTGTTGCATCTCCTAGATATGTGATTGTACTTGTACTCTCTTTTTTGTTTTTTCAAGCATTTTGCTTGAAGCCATTGTTTTTAATATATATTTAGCCTTTTGAAAAAATAAAAAAATAAATGGGTGGTTTTTGTTTGTGGTAGTGATAAATCTACAATTATCTTTTTTCTATCTACAACAAATACATGTATATTAATGCATAATGTACAACGGTGTAAAACAGTAATTGTTGTGAATGGATAAAATGTGTTGTGAATTTATCACTACCCGTTTGTTTAATTTATATAGTTGAGATATATGTATCGATTTAAGGAAAAATGTAGTTACAAAATAAATGTTAAAAAGTGAAATAAGGGCATAATAGTCAATTTATTTGTATTATCCGTGGGAGCATAAAAAACCTTCAGTGTGAAAATCAAACACCCTATCACATTAGAAACCCCAACATAATTTTATTTTTTTTGAACGGCAATGAAAATTTTATTATTAAAACTGCTAGTAAGAAGCTAGCAAGACAAGATACAATCTAGCAAACAAAAGGAAATAGGGAACAACCTAAATTTTGACAATACAAGACAAACACGTAACATACCGACGGCTACTAAAATCGAAAAGGAGACCCCAATGTAACGCAAAAAAAATGGCCTCCCATGCGTGAAACCGAACACCCCCATCATACCACACACACTAAGCGATCTAACCGACATCCTTTGTTCGTCTCTTTAAAGCACTAAGTAGAAGAAACCCCAACATAATTACTAAGGCCATTGGCAACGTAGAACGTACGCCACAAAAGCCGCATTGTCCCCGCGGTAATGCATATATACACCGCCGCCATCAAGTAACCACGCGGCGTGGTGATAATTTGCGGTAAACTTCCACCCATTCAAACCACGCGTGAAGACATGACCGTTTGTATTATTTTAATATGTTTGTGAGGTGGGTATAAGTGGTATGAGTGAGTGGTGAGTGAGTGGAGTGTTGACAATGAAAATTGTAGTGAGTGGAGTAGCTGAGGTGGCATAAGGGGATTGGTTGGGAGTGAGTGGTGGAAAAAAATGGCATTAACCAATGCCAACCCTCTAATTACCTGAAAATTGAACCCCAAAAAAAAACCAAAAAAAAAATTGGTGAAGAAATCAAAAACCTACTTATGTGGTAGGAATAAAAAGAAAAGCCACCCTACAGTCATTAAAGATTTGAAGCCACCCTAACGTATTGTTTGATGAATAAAACTACAGTATTAAATCCATGGCTGGAAACACTCACTTTCCTATACAAAGATGGAGATGAATGATGATTATTGACTTTATTTTTGAAATTTAGAAAGAAATTGATTGAATGTTAACAATATGACTCGTGACATTTTTGTTTCCAAAAATTGTGCTCCTAATTGATTCCTTAAAAATCTCTCTTTGTTAATTCTTAATTGTAAATACTAATTAATTTAGAGACATGTAAATTGATTTTTAATGATAAGTATAATCTCAAGGAAGATACACTTGGGGTGTTCAAAACTATCCGTATCCGAAAATCCGATTATATCCGAAAAGTCCGAACTTCGGATATCCAAAATTTCGGATTCGGATATTGATTTTTGAAAATTTCGGATATCTTAAAATTCTATTTTTTTAAAAAATTTCAATAACTTTTTTTTAATATCCGAAATTATCCGAAAATATCCAAAAAATCTATTTTCAATATCCGAAAATATATTTTTCTTTTTAAGTTCGGATATTTTTGATATCCGGATTTGAACACCCCTAATAACACTTGATAGGTACTTAATAATAACACATGAGCAAATGATGTGGAAAGATTGGTTAATGCCAATTAGGATCTATCCTCACTTATAAAAATAACAAAATCAGTATAATTATCTTGTCCTTATATTCTTTCGTTCGTTTGGATTGTATATTGTACCTGCTAGTTTCTTACTAACTTTTTTAATAAATTTTATATTGCCGTTCCAAAAAAAAAAAAAATTAGAAGTGATTATGATAAAGTTATAATAATTAAGGAATAACATAATATAAAAGAGGGTGACATTCTAATTAAAATACTTTAAAATTAGAACGGTAATAATACTTAAAATTGATGCTTTTGCTTTTTAAACTTATCATATTGATGTATTTGTATATCAAATAAGCATTAATACATGAATGTATCGATGCAAATTTCATTGTTTGTCAAAAAATTGAAGATTCATAATTTCGATACAGATGCATCCAAGATGGATGCATAAAACAAAAAGTGTGATCTTTTTGAATTTGACGGATCAATGTGTTGTTAAACACTTAAATAATAATAATTAATTATAAACTATGTTAATTTTATGGACTTATAAACTTATAATGTATCAAAATAGAGTTTTAAGTTTTTTTTTATATTTTTCTTACTTTAAAGATTTTCTCATTTGATTGGAACTCATATAAAAGATTAAAAGGAACATTATATATATTTTAAATAATAGGGTAAATTACAAGAATGGTACCTGTCCTTATACCGAAATCACACTGGCACTACCTGGCGTTTGGAAATTACC
>JAOEHQ010038717.1:0-12530 GCA_025447715.1 Asclepias incarnata | reverse complement strand
TTTCCAAAGTAACATTTGTGTAACTATTTCTAAAAGAAGGGGGGTGGATAATCTTTATAAAGGAGTATAGATATAGGTTGATCAAATAAGTCCAAATAATAGTTACTAAAAAAAGAAAGAGACTAATAAATTAAAGCATTGAGAAGACAAATTTACCTGGTAAATAATAGCAGCATCTTGGTTGAATCCTTTAGATCCTTGGTGAGTATGGATGGAACCAATCTTTTGGTCAGAAACAGTATGTTGGTAATAAATAACATTTTCATGACCATAGTCTATCTCATGATGAATCTCTGGAGATGCTTTGGATATGCAGATACCCATTTCAAAATACTAGTAATAATTTAACCAACCTTCTCAAAACACACCCTTTATACAAAACCAAATGGCATGGGATGGGATGGGACCCCTTCACCCACAACTATATATATATTTTATGTACACGCTTTTGTATGTATATATCTAATATGTTAATTACATTGTAATATATACGGTAAATGCATGAGTCTTTTCTCGTTCAAGTTATCTGGGAAAGACGAGTTTTTGACTCAGATGTATGCGGCTTAATCAAGATACCTCTAAACACCGTTTCCAAATTTTTTCTTTGACCACTCAAGATATTTACTTAGTCGAAAAGTCTAAAACCTCTTGTGAGGAAATCAGAATGTCTGACCAGTAGGTCACGTTAATGTTTTAATATGTAATATGTCCTCTGTTAACCTCCAAGGGATGGTAAAGTTATAATTTTTTAGAACATTTTATGTATGATAAGCTATCCAAGGTTGAGACTATTTGGTATTTATTAAAGAAAGTATTTTTATATTAATAATTTGAAAGTTAATACGAAAAGCAACTTTAATTTCAAACACCGCAACTTGATGATGCCGAAACATCAATTATGCAAAGTTATAAGTATTAAAAAAATCATTAGAATATGCATCTTGATCTCATCTTCCAAAAGTCAAATGCTATGAGTCATTCACTATGCATTATGTTGTATTTTTATTGTTTACATGAAATTATATCTATTATTATTAATATTAATGTATGTTCATCGAAATGAAAAGTGAATTGGTTTCATTTTCATTAATTAAACATGTATATACAATCTGTACTGAAATATATTTAACAACAAAAGCATCAGATGGGCTGGTCAAGACTTTCTTTGGTACAAGGGCGGTGGTGGAGTGGCGGGGGTTCAAGTAGGGGTGACAAAAAGCCAAAAATACCCGAATCCGATGGAGAATTTGATATACAAACGCGATTTCACCTGGGAATCCCCGAGTTGACCGGGGATGAAGACGGGTATAGGGATGTAACATTATTCCCTGACAGGGATGAGAAACCATAAATCCTCGATCCCTATACTTGAACCCGAAGATTATATATAATATAATCACTTTTAAGTAATCACTTTAAGTTTTAACTTTTTGTTGAAAACTTTTTATATGTCACATTTTGTTATTAGTATGAATATTAGATTGTATATAGAATTATTTTTGTACTGGATTACACGTTCTTTTTGTTAGCTTTAACTTCAAAATGTATCAAGTCTTTTTAAGTGAATTTATGTTTATTCAAATATAATATCCCCGATTATCATATGGGGATCCTCGATACCCGATGGGGACGGGTATTGAGATGTAGCTTTATTCCCCGACAGCGATGGGAACGGGGACGAAATTGAAAATGAGGAATGGGATCCCCGATAATACCCACCCCATTGTCATCCCTAGGTGCAAACCTTGCCAAATAAACCTAAAATATGTTTAGACCATCCTTAACTCTTTACTTCTTTCATTTATACTTTTTCTTGTCATGTCAGCATTATCTTCTCACCACTGCCACTTTCACTTTTTCCTCTTAACCTTTCACTTTCAAATTTAATATCCCACTCTATATCCAATCAATATACAAAAAAAAAGATAAATAATATAAAAATAAATATAGATTCCACACTTCATCTTTTCACCAAGGTGAACACAATCTCCTTCCTCTCTTCACCTTTCGCCCATCACCCATCTCCTTAACCCTTCACTTTTTTTTACCTTCTCCCTCCATCTACCCCTTTCACCTATCTTTACAAGTGGTCTTAGGCTAAGTGGAGTGGGGCGATAATCCCCCTTAGTCGCCTCCCATTTCGCCATGAATCGCCACCAACACCACCCCCATAGGCGATCTACACCTATTTTTTTTGCCTCCGCGACCTGGTGAGGACTCCCCAACTCTCTTTATGTTGCCCCCATTTTCCCACTTTTTTTTTATATTTCCATGCAATTATATACTATCATTTTTTGAAAGTTCTCATACCCTAAGGAGTTGCCTCACCCCTCTATTTTGGAGTAGCAACTTGGGTGTGACATGGCGTCACATGGCGTAAGTCCCTTCAACTTGGGGTAGCCTCACTTCTCTTATTCTTTGGTGTTATATTTCCACTTTTGTAAACTAATTTTTTTACTTAAAACGTTACATATTTATATTTACATTTATTTTTTTTGAACAATATCTTTATCTTTATCTTTACTTTTTAATAAAAATTCTAGCCCCCTTTATATTTGGAAATGTTGAAAAAAAGGATATGCGAATATACGAAATTGTCCTTCATTATTTTATTCTGTCAGCCACCCTCCTCTCTCTCTGACAAACACACACACACGAACCACAAAACGCTCTCAAAAAATCCCCCACCACCACAGCCATCAACGCGGGGTATCTAACGCCTTGTAATCTATATCCGCCGCAACGCGCGGGTATCATGCTTTTACATTTACATTTACCCATTAAAATTGGCATGTCTATACTATAGATAGAAATATACAATATAATATAAATACTAGAATAGTGTCTAAATAAAACGAGAGTAAATTTATTAGTGGTGTCAAAAAAATTTGATGATGGTTGCCACATGTAATTTAATGGTGAGAATGATAATACGATTTGTTAATATGTAATTTTATTAAGAATAACTTAAGTTATAAATATTTAATAATACTTTATGTGTATTTTAAATTTCATAAAGACCATTTATTTTTATAAAACATGTCTTTATGTGATTTTCATAATTGAAATTAAAAAACTTATTTAAAACAAAATAAGTTGATAATTAAATCAGTTAATTATAAAAATAGAGAAACAATAATTTCCAATATTTATATTTTAAGAAGAAAAACAATGTAAAATCTTTATAATATATTACTCCTTCGGTGCCAATTTTATTGTCTTCCAATAAAAAAAAATGATTTAAGATAAGTGAATTTAATATGTTACTTGGCACTAAATTATCTTTTTTACCCTTACATTTAGGTTATGTTTGACAATAGCTTTTTGGAGTTTCTAGCCTTTTAGAAAAAAAAAAACTCATATTAAAAAAAAGTTTCGGTTGGTTATAGGAGCTTAAAACTTTTAGTTTAAACAAAAAACTTCTAATCTAAAAACTACATAAACAAGCATTTTCTAGGTTTTCGATTCAAATTACATTATACCCCCTCTTAATTCAAATAACTACAAACTACTTCCTTCGTCACATTTTAAATGTCGTTGTTTGACTTGTAAAGTCTTTTTTCTTCAATTTTGACCACAAATAATTGTGTGTTTTATATAATACTTGGATGGAAATTATACCAATGCAAAAACATTTTAAAATCCAAAAAGTCAAACTATGACATTTAATTAGGACGGAGTGAGTAAATCCATTACTAATTATTACTTTTGTCCATTCTTGTCATTTTACACTTTTTATTAATAGCTTCAGCTACTCTGTCAAACCTTTAAATATATATATAAAAAGCTTTAGCTAACAACTTTCAACTGCTACTAACCACCAGTTAGTTTTGTCAAACATACCCTTAAACTATGTTAGACTTTCAAAATGTAAGTTTCAAGAAATTAATTAAAGGTAAAATAGTAAAAATCAATATCTATATTCCTTAATAAAGAAGAAACCCCTCCCCCTTTTCTCAAAAAAACTTACTGAACTTCCTAAACTACTCATATCATTTATTAACTGATTAAAATATCTCCACCTAATATACCAATAATACCCTTAATGAAATTATTTACAATATACATCCATTAACTCTTAAAATAACTATTATTTACAACATACATCCGTCAACCCTTAAAGTAACTACAATACCCCTTTTACATAAATTATTTTTACATTAATAACCACACCACAACCGTCACCGCCACCACCCGTCGTCGCCGCCACCACCGCCCTGTTGCTGCCGCCACCACCACCCGTCGCCGTCTTTACCATACCGCCACCGCTACCGCTACCACCACCACCACCACTGCTACCACCATCGCCGCCGCATCGCGCGGGCTTCCGTCTAGTATTAAATCAAAGATGATGGTCTTTTTGAGACAAACATATATACAAAGAAAGACAATAAAAATTGGATGGCGAGACTATAAATTTTACATATTTTGTGTGTGGGTTTGTCCTAAATGGTTGATTGACCATCAATAATAACCGATCATATATATATCTTATCTGACTGATCACACAACCAACATAAAATTAAGATGTAAATCGTGAACCTTTAGTTAAATTGTTGAAAATCGTAAATCGTGAACCTTTAGTTAAATTGTTAAAAGGGGATCGGACGTGGAGCTGGAAATTATGTAAATAATTACATCAACATACCAAATGTGTTATACCAAGTTGCCAACCCGACCAACTTGTTTCAATTCGGTTTGATTGGTTCGTTAGTTGTCGTTTGATGTCATTGTGCAAATCCCGTCATTATGTGTTAATTTTAATAATTCTCAAAGACACAACCTGGCTTTATATTGCTTGTTAAGTAATACCTTTAGCCCTTTAGCTCAATTTAGTCACAAACTTTCACCAGCTAACTTGAACTTTTACATAATAATGATTTTCAGATTAATCTTTAAGATGATAAATCATTTCTTTTAACAAAAACACACTCAATCCAAAAAAAAAACCCAAAAAGAATTGGGTTATAGGGTTATATATTAATTAATTCAGTATTGCTTATTTAAATGTTAATTTTTAGATAATAATTAAAGTATATAAAGATGTTTTATTTTGAAACAAATCTTATTAGGAGAGAATAATTAGCAATAAAACCTAAAGAATACCAATAAATTAAAAATTAGAGAATAAAGAAAAGAAAAGAAAGTGGGCAACCCAAAGATTCAGTTGAAGGGCATATATCTTAGGTGTAGTAAGCTTCCAGTTGAAACCTTGCTCGTTGTCACCATTATATTTAATTGATTTAATTACTTTTAGACTCATTAATAATCATAACAGAAAATAATAATTAAAGTCATGTTCTCTAAGCCTTAGTTGGCTGAAACACAAAACGGCAAGTCGGCTAATAAAATATGATGGTGATCGTGTTCTTTGGTTTATTTTAATAGCTTAAATATATGTCATTCGCATAACAAGGCAATTGTAACATTTTGCTGTAGTTTTTGTTGATTTCTCTTTATATTATATAAATTAATATTCTACGTTATCACATAAAGAATTTTATTAGGAGAGGTGCTTCACTTTGTGTGGTTTACCATATAATAACTATACCAGCAGGGTACCTGCGTGATGCAGCAGGACCTTTATAAAAATGATGGTTAAATGTGACGGTATCTTCCCGTTGTGTGGATGTACGAACAAACCCATGGGTTGCATATATAAATATATAATGTATTAATAGTTGATTATCGAAAAGTTTAAAGGAGGAGAACTTAAAACATACACAAGTATTGTAGTTCGATAGTCTAAATACATTGATTTTCATATTACTCTCTTTACATATAATTAGAAAATGGATATGATCGTTGATCTCATTCATCATCTCTTCCTTCAGTGCCGATCTTTAGGCTTAACGATCATCTGCAACCGCACTTGAGATGGAAGTGTTATCTGTTTAAAAACATAAATATATGAGAATCGATATCTTGACACACATATTAATATACTAACAAAAGTAAAAAAAAAAATAAGTAATGGATGAAATGAAATAATACAATCATGAAAAAGAAAGAGAGATTTGTTATATATGTATATATTTATATATCAATAATCTGATCATCTTCCAATGTTTACATGAATATAAAATGCAAGACAAAATTTGAAAGGGCCTCAAAAAACAAGCGGTCTGAAAACTGAGCCATAAACAAAGTCCAACAAAACATATAAAAAAACATAAAAAGTCTAAAAACTCATAGAAAGTGGCATTTTTGGGCTTGAACGATGACCCAAACCGCCTACGGTATTTGTAAAAACGTGATCCTCATTTCAACAATCATTTTGACTGGTCACACGTTGAATACGGAGTCTTGTAGCTCAAGTTATGGTTATTTCAGTATAGGTAGATAAACAAAGTTTGCAAGTTAAACAAAGTTTCCAATTTACTCTTGTTGAAACTTAATTTTCAATAAAATCCTCTTCATGCATTATATAATAATATAGATAGATAAACAAAGCTTGCAATGTAAGTCAAACAAAAAACTTCCAATGTACTCTTGTTGAAACTTAATTTTCAACAAATCCAAGCTATGCGTTATATAATAGTATAGATATAGATAGATAAAAAAGTTTGCAATGAAAGTTAAACAAAGCTTCCAATGTATTCTTGTTAAGACTTAACTTTCAACAAATCCATGTCATGCATTATATAATAGTATCGATAATCACCATTAAAATGGTCTAATGGTCAGACATTTTGATGTCCTGACAAAAGATTTCAGGTTCAAACCTCATTAAGTAAAATGTCTTGGGGTGGTCCGGGAAAGGATCATAAGAAGTCAAGAACTCTGATTAAGTTGTGAATATATGAGTCAAAGACATGTCTTTTGCAACTTGAATAAAGAAAAGCTCATTCATTTATTGCAATATGAGTATATGGCATTTTAACTTGTGATGCAAGTGCTCTAAAATATCCTCCCGTGAAAAAATATATAATGATGTTAGGTGTATTAATTCTAGTGAAACGTGCATATAAATAATTTATTATTTTATCTTTTTAACATGTGACTTTTGAATAGAAACAAACTTCTTACTCTCAAATGGTGAGAGCCTAAACTCGACTAGGATAATCGATTGTCTAAACCGAATTCCGCTACCACGAGCCGAGCACGATGTCAAAAGAAAAACCCCACAGGCTCCTTCACAACAACTGGAGATTAATAAGAGCAAAGCTTACACATGGCTAGACTCGATCTCCTGCCTTATAGGAAAAACCCGTGTGCCTAACTACTGGACCAGTGGGTCATTGGCATCAAGTTAATTGATTTTATTTTTATTTAGTAGTTATTATTTTATTTTACTAAATGTGGTATTACTTGGGGATCACTATCATGTAGTGATGTAGATATGCAAGTGATTTCCTTGTAATGTATTTAAATTATGAGTTAAGTTTACACAAATATTGCATTTGAAAAAATGTACGTAGTATATATTTTTGGAATTTGCTAATTAGTGTCCCGAGTGCATGAGTGCATTGATTAGTATGCATTTAATAAACTCAAACTTTTCTAATGACATTTAATGATCATTAATTCAATATAATAATTATTATTTTTATATGAATCATTAATACATATTTTTGTATTTTAAAAAAGTAACGGACTAACCAATGCCCCGCGACAGTGATTAGCAAATCTCTTTTTGCTAAAGTGGGAGAACAAAATGAAAAAGGCCAATAAATTAGGTTCAACCATGACCCCTCTAACTATGCACTTTACAGAGCAGAGCAAATGCCATGAATAGATGATGAACTGTGGTGTCAAAATCGATCGAATATTATCAATCAATCATTGTATAATAATCAACCTTTTTATTTATTATCTAGACATCTAGTAGTTACTTTATCATACGTATCACTTAGTCGGAACAAAAAAAAAAAAGTCGTTCCAGTTTGTTGAGATAATAGGTCCTAACAATAAGGGTAACCACGATCACTATATTTCTTAGCTAGGGTCCATATGTAACACAAATGGCATTTTCAAGGCTCCATCAAGCAAGTTCGACGTGGCTCATGACCATAGTCGTTCTAGTCATGCTCACATACATACTCACATCAAAATATGGTTATATACTAACCGTTTGAAACACGTACGTAACATTTTTGTAGCAAGATCGACCTTAAGAATAATGGTCATCAATCGTGTACGTACGTTCTTAATTAGTTTGATTGATCAGATATGCTTTACATCTTGCACTCTTATCTATTTAAAGTTCTAAATTATTCCGATGTGTAGCTAACTAAAGCAAAATGTGTGGAATTGTTCCTCTATGATGTACACCTCATTGATAACTTATCATGTATTACTATATAAATAGTGATCATTAAGTTAGGATTATCTTCTCTGGATCAATAAGATTCAACATCTTAACATGTGTGATTGAATCCTAGATCTATATCATCAAAGTATTAAAAAAATAAAAGCATCTAAGTAGTTGATAAGACTTCTCAAAACAAATAAACATAAATTAAAGAATCTATAATGTACAAGTCCAATATAGTATATGCATCCCTCTTGAATAGATAATCTTGGAGATTGTCAACTCAGAAATTTATTTTACCATTACAAGAAAAATATTGATTAGTCATTAATTTTGTGTAATGGATAAAATATTCGTTGCTAAAGGGCTAATTTTAGTTATTATTATTGTTAGAGACCAAAATTTGGATAACTTGTCGTCATTATAAATCCGTCACAAATTTTATCAGAGACAAAGATTTTTTTTTTTTTTGTCATTTGTCATCACTATAGATCCGTCATAAATTTTATTAGAGACCAATTAAATAATGTTATTTTTTGTTCATTAATTTGTTTTATGATCCGATTAAGTGACAACTTTTTATTAATGATGACTAAATAAGATTATTAATGACCAAATAATACAGGTCAGTATAAAAAAAGTTGCCATTAAATACCATTTTTCTTGTATTGTATATTTCCCAACAATGAGGATAATTGATAAGATCATGCAATTCTACCTAAATATAGGAATTTTTTCCAAAATGGGCATATTTGCCCCAACATTTGCAAAACAAGTATACCCGGAAAGTTGTAGTGCCGGGTTCGTCTGAATCACTACAATCCGGCATTAGAAATGTTGGTTTAAGCCTACGTGTATGTCCTTTCGATGGCAGATCGAGCCACGTTGTTGCCACGTTGAGTAGCCGGCAATGACAATGCTGGTTACTAACAAAAAGTGAGTACCCGACAATGTTATTGCCAGATTCATCTTTAATGATTGACAACCACCAACTGCATTTTGTCCGCATTCTGTCTGAGTCGCTGCATGCTTGCCACGTGTGAAACCGGCAGTACTAGTGCCGGGTGAAGGGAGCTGCTTTTCGTTATAAACATGCACGAACATTTTCCTTGCCATTCTCTTGCTTGAACTTCTTTCTACTTACGAACTTTCTTTGTTTGTTTATTTCTTTTTGTAAACAACCATATCACATACACAATTTCTTCATCAATATAATGGCAAACTTAAATGTTACATGTGTCCCAAGAAATCCTGAATTATTGTGCATGGTTACATCTTGCATTCTTTATCTATTCAAAGTTCTAAATTGTTCCAATATTAATTAATTAATTAATTTAAACTCTGGCACCCTATTGATGTGTAGATAACTAAAGCAAAATGTGACATGGAATTGTTCGTCTATGAACACCTCATTGATTGATAACTTATCATATATATATAACTAAATATATAAATAGTCATGAAGTTAGGATTATCTTCTCTGGATCATTAAGATTCAACATCAAAGTATTAAAAAAAGAAGAAGCATGTAAGTAGTTGATAAGACTTGTCAAAACGAATAAACATAAATTAAAGAATCTGTAATGTACAAGTCCAAAATAGTATATGCAAAATCAATCCCTCTTCAATAGATAATCTTGGAGATTGTCAACTCAGAAATTGAATTTATGATTTAAAAAAGGTTTTGATTAGTGCTGAAAAATATGTAGTTACTAATTTTATATAATGATCAAATTCTCGTCATTAACAGGCTAATATTGGTCACTGTTACCGCTAGAGATCAAAATTTGAATAGTCACCTGTTAATATAGATCTGTCACAAATTTTATTAAAAACCAAATAATTTTTTTTTTCACTTGTCAATTGTCATCACTATAGATCCGTTACGAATTTTATTAGAACCAAATAAAGTTATTTTTTGTTCAATAAATTTGTTTAATGACTAGATTAAGTGACAACTTTTTTTAATAATGACATTATAAGTGAACAAATAATAAACGTCACTACATAAAAAATATAAAAAATCCCTTCTAAATACCATTTTCCCTAAATATAGGGTCCTTTGTCTTATAAGGTCAACGTCTATCCTTCTATGATATATGCATAAATAACGAGATAAAGTAATCATTGAAGTTTATATTTTTAGGGTTAATCAAGTATGCAGCAAGATAGCAGCCTGCTGCTCTCACATACTCAAGCTCAAATTTGCCACGTGAAAAAAAAAAACAAAAAAAACTGTAAGAGCAGCATAGTGCTGTTGACAGTATATATGATTCCCCCATATTTTTAAAACTGCATTGGTGTAAAACTTATCATGACAACACTTCTATGATATATTCATTATATTGTGATAAAAGTGTTACGGTGTATCTAAAGCAACCCTGCCTAAGGTGACACTTGGTAAAGTATCTCATTAACTTTAACTATATGTAACATTTCCAAATCTTAATATATAAAGCAATTCATTATTTATATGTGGTCGATCTATCTCCTAGCTAGGTTCATTTAGTAGCGTGGATAATAAAGCAAGTTAAACTTAGTTGCAACTAATAATAATGAAATAACGAGAATGTAAGTATATGATCGACAAATGCATGGTAATTCATGCATGCTCAACAGAGGCGTAATTAAGATGTGAAGGGCGGGAGGGGATTGTGGCACCCCCAAAAGTTTGAGTTGTAGTTAGCAATTTTTTAATACTTACATGCAACTTTTTAAACTTATACTTGTTCTAATACTGATTCTGTATTATCCTCGTAAGAATTGGGATTTAAATTTTGGCCTCCTTGTAATGATGTTGAAGTTCCACCCTTGATGCTCAATGACCATTTTGTCTTTTTAAGTGAAATATTGTCACAAAATAAAAAGAGTGGAAACCAACGAAAGAACAACGGAGTGGCTCTAAGGCTATGTGTATTTATGATGCAGAAGCCAAAATTGTATGACACCGGTGCCAATAGGGGTCGTTCTAGGCCATTTTATCGCGTTCTCCCTTTCCTTATTGTCACGGAGCCGTTCTCACTTTACGTTCTTGGCGTTCTCACTTCGCATTCTGAGAATGCTATTGTTACCGCAGCTTCGTGAGCCTTCCTTATGTGTGTATGTCTTCGTGAGCCTTCCTTATGTGTTGTATGTATATTATATATATATATATATATTACCAGTGTGTATATGTATAGATATAGCAAATTAAGGAGATGGGAGGAAAACAACTAGCTCTGGATTGGGAATGGTTGCAGGAGTTTTATATATGATAAACAGATATAGCGAAGAAAGATGGGAAGAAGAAGAAGCATATAGAGTGTGTACGTAAATAAATTAAATAGATAGTTATAAAGTGGCCTAATAAATATATATTTTATTAATGTTTTTTTATTAGTTTAATATATAATGTTTTTTATTAATTTAATATAATGTTTTTATTTATTAATAAATATTTTTTATTTAATAAATATATATTTTTAGTTAATTTTGTGTTTAAATAAATGAAAATGATGTGATGATGATGTGACATTGGGAAGTTGAGAATTTGATGAGAATTGTGGTATTATTGTTAGGATGAAATTCTAGAAGTGAAAAATGATATGACGCTGATATGATAGTTAAGAATATGAGAATTTAGGTTTGTTATTGCCAGGGCCTTATTATTCTTCCTCTGTCATCTAAAGAGATTAGAGAACAATGACCCATTAAAAATACCACATAACGGGAGGTTATATAAAAGCATGCAACCTACCTCTGGTTATTAGTTTTAGAATATATATATATATATATAAATAAAGTTGCCAGATGAAATCTAATTATAATTTATAAATCAGCTATGACTTTGGAAAATTCATGACAAATAATTATATATTCATCTATTATATTCATAAGTTGTTTAAGACTACAATGGTTATCATATGTTGACGTTTTAATTAGTAATATGATCAATTCACAAATCTAAATGGACAACAATATTTCTTCGCTATCAAAAGACGTTGACTATTTACATTCATATTTGTGGATATATAGGAGTAGATGATCCCAAAAATCAGTCAAATTCAAAAAGAAAAAAAAAATGTTTTAGATTCCTTGTAAAGGTACAAGAACTTTAGCTTATCATGAAAGGCCAACGGTATTAACATGCTAGTTTGAATGCATCTTTGAGTATAATTTCATGATGTAGAAGTTTTATGTCATTCCACATATTTAATTATTGGGAAAATGATCCGTACTTCAGACTTTACATAAGCTTAGGTACTGCCCCCTTTAAAAAAAGTTACAAATTAAACCT
>JAOEHQ010038716.1:0-23421 GCA_025447715.1 Asclepias incarnata | reverse complement strand
CCCCAACTTCTTCCACCAAGTAGATTTTTCTAATATGGAAAAAGAAAATAGCATTTTCTAGTTTTGAACGCGTTTTCAAAATTTTTATTTGTTTTCTAGAGATGGAAAACTCTTTTCATTTTAAAAAAAAATTAGAAATGGAAACTAGAAAACATTTTCCACAACTAAACGCGCCCTTAGTTTTTTTGAGTTTACACAAAATACCCACAAAATTGCAAATCAGATTGGAAAATTGCAAAAAGAGGCCAAAATCGTAAATCAGATTTGCGATCGCTAGTCTGATTTGCGATTTTGGCCCCTTTTTGCGATTCTCCAATCTACTTTGCGATTTTGTGGGTATTTTGTGATAATTCAAAAAAACTAGGGTATTTTTATATATTTAAGAATTTTTTTTACGTATTTAGGTTATTTTCTCACAAGAAAAAATATCATATTGTTGTTATTTATATATATAGCTGAGGTGTTGTGGTCTATGTCCAGTTCACTCATTAATTTTGTCATATCCTTCTAAACTCAACCTTCCCTTTATCACTTCTAAGGGTTCAAAAAAATGGAGATAGGGGTGTCGAGCCAAATTTACCGTTAAAAAAAAATCAAAATTAATAACTTTAGAGTATTATCATGCACGTACCTTTATCATCATGATCAATAGTCGCTGCTATTTGTTTCTCCTCCGTTGTTGCTGACATTTTTTCAATCAATTGCTGACATTTTTTCAATCAATAGATTTTTTTTTAAAGGTGTTAATTGGTCCCGAATTATTGGGGCTCTAGTATACGTTATTTTAATCGGGTCTATGCTAGAGAGTCCCCTCGCCGAATAGATCCCCAATTTAAACTCATCGATGAGAATCCCATCATCCAGAGATCTGGTAGGAAAACTCGCCAAGGCCCACTTAGGCCCACTATAGATGGAAATTAAAAAACTTGTGGCCACCTAAAATATGTCTAGGGTATGACTCGAACTTGAGACCTCTTGTAAGGAAACAAGTCTCCTTGCCGTTAGGCCAATAGTTGATGATGGTTAAACTTGCAACATAGAATAAACACTTTTGTTACATGATTTCCTATAGTTGTTTTTTTTTCTTTTTTTTTTTAATTTTGTCATCTGATATTCATCTCATAAATTTAAACCAAGCTATACTTCTATAGTACCTATTAAACCCCCTCACTTCTTCTTCACTTTTATTTTTTATTAAATAAACTCAATAATAAATAAAACAATATATACATATATAAAATAAAACATTATTACTAATAATAAAACATATATAAATAGAAAAAAGTATTACATTAAAACTAATAAACTAAAAAAATACATTAAAGCTAATAAAAATAAAAAGACATTAAAACTAGTAAAATAAAAATACGTTTTCCAAAGAAACTACTCGTCATCTTCGTTTTTGTCCTCACCGCTGTTATTTTGCACGCCAAGGTCGTAACCATACTTTGCCCACAAGTTAGCTCGTGTTGTTTCAAGCAATTTTTTTTTATCCCTTTGACTAAAACTGTTGGGCGTGGGCGTGTGGAGGGCCTTGAATGCTTCGATGAGTCGTTTTTCCTTTTTGAATATCCACGTAGGTCTGCTCCATCGATTTTCACGACAAAGATGCATTCGATGAATCGTTACTCTTGCGACTTTCCGGCTCGCCTCATTTCCCGGTGGTCGACGACTAAAGTTGTTTTGGAATAGCGCTTCCATGCGCAGGTTTCGGGGCGGGTTCGGGTTTGGGTTTGGGTTTTCGGATCCCAAGTCGTCGTTCGCATCGAGATTTATTGGTTCCTCAATGTCTCCCTTTATGGGAACTAACACCAAATTCATTCCAAAACTTCAAAAAGTCTTTTTGAGTACGTGTAGCATGCCTCGTAAGTGAATTTTTGCCCCATGTGTTGTTTGAAGTGTTTGTGGGCAAGTCAAAAACGGCTTTTTCATTGGCGCGCTTCGTCGGTTTCAATTGGTATAGTTTTCAATATCGACCCAAAAGTCTTCACGTCGGTACATATTTAATTCCATTTACTAGTTTGTTGAATCCTTTTGCGTTTGACATGCATAAACCAACAAGTTGTAGGCATGGGTAATGGTTTTCCAAAAAACTTCTTTTGATTGAGATTTTCCAACTATTGATTTTTCGGACGCACCTACCCAACGCCCTGAGAAACTAAATTTCTCATTGTGATTTCATTTGACTTGGACCCATTTACTCTTTTGATTCGCATCGTACAAGACCTCGACATCTTATCAGCGTTTTCTTGCTCGACAGGTGTAGCCGCCTCACCCTCGTGGGAGCCGTCGGTTGTAGCCGGCATTACTAATTGGGGGTATGGGAAATTTTGTTGTTGAGTAAACTGTGTTGGGGGCGACGGGGTTAAAACCGGCTTGCTAATAAAACAAATCGATACATTAAATTAAAATTAATTAGTTTACACAAAATGCTAAAAGAAAACAACTTACCAGATCGGTAATGTTGAGACTAACGGTAATTAGTAATGAGTAACGAGGTTCGATTAAATTAAACTAGGTTGTCAACATGTCGTTTTTTTTTTCTTCCTGTTTTACTTTGTGTGGGTATATGTATTGGTCAAAAGTCAAACCCGTATCTAGTTGTTTTTTCATGAGAAAATAAACATATTTAAGCATCATGAAACCAATGTTTTTCGAGATGATGACTCCAATTCAAGATCGACTTGAGAATCTGTTTGGCTGTGAAATTCCTAATTTTAAGATTGCAAGAAAGAAAGAAAGAAACGAAGGAAAAAAATAAGGTGAACGGTTTTGTTGTATGGGTTTGACTGTTTGAGGGTTTAGTATTTAGCGAATAGAGTGATTTTTTTTCCTAACCTACTTGTTTTTTGGCAAGGATTTCCAATATGTAACAGAATTTCAACTTTGAATTTCAGCTAAACTTTTACAAAGGAAAAAGCTTGAGCCGACACATAGACCACCGCAAAACAAGCTATTAGGCCAACTAATGAAGACCAAGCAAAATATGCTCGGTATGTAACACCGAGGAGAGTTGAGCAAAGAACATCACCTGGCAAAATTAGTTTGAGTAATTTTCTTAATTTACCGAGCACAATTAACTCAAGTACTAATCACCGAGCCTGATTAGCTCAAGTACTAATCACTGAGCATAAAATCAAGTATAGGAAACTCCGAGCATATAAGTACAATTAAGTTTAGGAAACGTACACCAAGCATAAAACACACTGATCAAAAATTGTTTAATCACTTAGCATAAAACAAGTATAGGAAACACCGAGTCACCTAGCATAAATAAAACACATTGATCGGAAATTGTTTAATAATTGAGCATAAAACAAGTACAGGAAACACTCAGCTCAAATCAAGTATGTATACGAATTGGACAACCGAGCAAATTTCAAGAATGATGTATGTATGTCTAAGATAACCACCAAGCAAAACTATATAAGACAGTGAGGACACCGAGAAAATTCCAAGAATAAAAGACTATTACCCACCGAGCAAATACTAAGCAATGTACATAAGCACTCAGAAAGAATGAAGTATTGAGCGAAGATTAAGTAACTAATACCAAGCAGCAACTAGTAGACTTCCTGTTGTGGTTTACTTCTAACCTAGTGATGAGTATCAATAAAAAATTTCTTGATTCCAACAGACATACGCAAGAAGTTCAAAATCGCTGATTCGACCAAATTTTTTGTATTTCTTAATTAATTTTTACCCCCCAGTTTCAAAAGTCTTGAGTTGTTGATCGATGGGCTTACTAGCAACGGATGCCTAATTAGAACATTCATCCTTTTAACGGTGAAACCCAAAGT
Source organism: Asclepias incarnata (assembly GCA_025447715.1). Classification (NCBI taxonomy): domain Eukaryota; kingdom Viridiplantae; phylum Streptophyta; class Magnoliopsida; order Gentianales; family Apocynaceae; genus Asclepias; species Asclepias incarnata. Next base: position 19,621 of record JAOEHQ010038716.1, on the reverse strand, counting down.
AAAAAGAAACTTGTAGTAGTAAATTAACTTCTTGATATAGCATGTCATAAATTCTTCGATTCTTAAAGTTTCCAAACTTAGACAAGCTTCAACCAAATTGTTGAATTCTAGTAAGCCATCATATTTTTCCTAACTCCAATTGACTACCTTAAATTCTTGACATATGGTAGTGTGGGAATTGAATCAAGTTTTAAGCTTTCCTTTAAAAATCATGAAAATTGTTTCACGATATTTCCATTAAACATTTTAATACAACCATAGAGAATTACCATTTCTAACCTTTGGATGACGGATGTTGTAGGAAAGAACTTGAATGTACGAAAGACAAGATTGGATTCGGCTAAACACAAGCAATGCAACTCCTTTTCCAACATCAATTTGTCTAAAACTGGGAAGACCTTCAAGATCTAAAATTTATTGCTCGACCCTTGTACCGAATGATCAAGGTCAAAGACTTAAAGTCATATAAAACGAAGCACTTGACCTCCGAACAAGACAATATTTCTAAGTGTTTTAAATTGAGATTTTGTCCACCAGTATGGACTCACTCAAGCTATCTTAAACCATGAATAGATAGCATGTCAAGGTTTTCAGAATTTCCTGTAGGATTGCATCACTTATGTTATTGTTAATGCTCTACAAGAAGAGTTATTAGATTCAGGATCTCTGGATCTACAATTAAGTTTTCAGGTGACGAGTAAGTTTCTCACCGATCGTGTACAACTCTAATTCAAGAATCTAAACCTCCTTTCCTACTGCCAACTGGATATATCCATTCATTTAATAATCCGAATATTCATGATCTATATCAAAAGGAATACTGAAGTCTCTATTGGTTAGTCATTAAGTTTAATGAGGTACTCACCTGATTGACAAAAATTTTCCTGTAGAACGCAACTTTCTATCCTCGGCCCTTTTTTTGTCACTTCACGACTGACATCAAAGTTCAGTGTCACTAAATGATACCACAATATCTCCGTCTGATGGAAAGACTGCCTGTTATTCTGTTACTACCTATTCCTTTACAGCCAACAGAAATAGTAGTATCATATAAAGAATATCCTCCGGCGTTTGGCTGATGCAATCTGATGTACTTGATTGATTTAAACCCACCGTTGGGTCCACCATGGACTGTGACTAGCAAAGGGAGATTAAAAACACTCGAGAATGTGTCCTGCTTTCCACTTTGTTAGATATACCAACTGCTTCAGCGTCAATCTTTTGAGAAGGCACGTTGATCTCCCAGTCTTATATAACTTGGCTATCAAACTAAGATGGAATAACATTGCTCTGATTAAGTTTAACATTTACACTTGGAGAATTGGTCTTGACACTTATATGCAACAACATGGTGTTGCATTGCTTCAGATCCTCTCTCTGCGACAATGGAATTGAAAATTATGGGCATTTTTCTTCGACCATTTACCCGCGAAATCCCTCTGGTCCTGATCATCAATTGGAGGAAGTGTAACTCCCCTTTTTTTCTGGTATCATTCATTGGGCTGAGAATTTGGGCTTTGACTAAGAAAAATAGGCCACTCTGATGTTGTTGTTTAAACGACTCTTTGTTGGAAAAATCCGAACAATAGCTGCCTCAACTCTAAATCGTCTAAACTGGAGGCTATCTTTGATAATATAGTCTTAATGTCTTTCAATTGGGTTATTAAGAGTAAAGGGTGTAAATTTGTTTGGTTTGATTGGTAACTAAACCCATCTTCTTGATATATTTGTAAAGATCATGGAGTGTAAGATAAGCACAAAGCTTTACGAAACTAAACCCAACTATTGCTTAATTAACGACATGAGCTTTACTCCTAATAATTAGTTCATAGTTTTACAAACATCACAAGCTTTGATGGTATGGTGAAATCGGAAATAAAGCACTTACGACTTTTATGTCACAGCAAAACTAATCTATAACATTGTTTTGGACTTTCACCATACCAGCTATTACAAAGTTCTACTATAGTTGGTCTGAAGTAAACACATGAACAACAAAGTTTTTTAAATTATGATCGAAAGGCAAACTAGAGAATTACCAAATCCACGTCATCCCTGAGAGATATTGATTTCAGTTGTCGACGTCGCATTGCAAATGATCGTGCAGCTTCCTTTTTCTTTGAGCAGTTCTTTACAGCTGTGGTTCCCTTTTCACTGTGGAGGCGAGTATCAATCAATATTTTTTCGAGTCTAGCAGCATTCTCTATGATGTTCACAACAAGTTCAAAGTCGCTGATTCGACCATAATACCCCACAATTTCAAATGTCTTCAGTTGATCGTGGGGGGTACTAGCAACATGCCTTAAACTATCCCATCTCATTTTCATCCGTGAAACCCAAAGTAACTACAATAATGAACCGAAGTTACCAAATTACTAATTATATACTAAAAAAAGCTAAATTTATATACCTATATAGATAAAAATGGAACTTTCTCACATATCACAAGTACCTCGATTGTTAGAGTCTCCAAACTAGGACAAGCTTTAGATAAGTTAGTGAATTCTAGTAAGCATTCATCTCTGCAAGCTCCAATCGTCACCCTCAAATTCTTGACATTTGGTAGTTTGGGAATTGTATCAAGCTTCATGCTTTTCTACAAAATCACGAAAACATTATCGCCATATTTTCTTTAAAGATTTAAACCATCAAGAGATGAATTACGATTCCTAACCTTTCGAAAGATAATGTTGAATGAAAGAACTTGAATGAAAGAAAGACAAGATGAGATTCGGCTGAACAAGTTATTTTCCAACCAAGCAACTCCTTCTCCAATATCAAGTACTTTAAGCATGTCAAGATATTCAAGTCTTACAAATTTTGCTCGACCCTTGTACACAAATGATTCAAGGTCAAATCCATATAGATTAATTAATCTAACATTCAAACAAGACACAATTTCTAAGTGTTTCAACTTGATACATGGTCCACCAAAGTCCACCCATAATAAGTTTCCTACACCATGAAGGGATAACATTTCAAGATTAGGAGAATTTCTTATAACTTGAAGCAAGATTCCATCAGAGATATTAACGTTCTTTAAGATCAACTTTTTTAGAAAGGGGATCTGCACAACAGTAGTATTTAGAAACGGCCATCTATTGAGAAACGGCTTTCTAACGGGTTGTTCTGCTTCAGGATCCAATAGCTTTGAAGGAAAATGGTAGTTTTCACGACAACCAACTTTCTTACCAATCTTCTTCAAATCTAGTTCAAGAATCTCAACCTTTTTTTTTATAGCAAACTGGAGCCATTCATCAATATCTTTCTCATATTCATTATCTAAATCAAAACGTATACGAAACTCTTGGATGGCTGGGTAGTCATGAAGTTTGATGACACTATTCACCTCTGCTACAAACTTCTCTCGCTCTGAAGCACACAACTTGGGATCCTTAGCAATGTTTTCTAACATTTCGGTGCCATCAAAAATAAGTTTCACTAACTTACACCATAAATATCTCCATTGTGTGGAGAGACTGCTTGTTGCTACCAATTCCTTCATAGGCAACAGACACAGTATCATATAAAGAATATCATAAGGAATTTGGTTGATGTAATCTGTTGCACTTGATCCTCCGCAACCCTCCTTCACAAATAAAAATCATCAATACGTAAGTATATTAGTTATAAGAAAAACCTAGGCATAAAAAATTAAGGCAAATTGCCAAAAAAAAGGGGCATTTAGTTTCATTTTTCTCAATATAAGGGTAACCTATATTTAGGACAATAAAAGGGGCCAGTAATTAATCTGAAACATATAAGCTAGTCACTGATAAATTTGAAACAAATAAGGGGGTAAAATACTATTAAAATGTGGTGGTTTACGGTGGTTGTTTACGATGGTTGATTATATGGTATCACTTATATGTTTCAAATTGATTAGTGACCTCTTTTATCGTTATTAAATTAAGGTTACCTTTTTATTGAGAAAATAGAAATTAATTGCCTCTATTTTGGCTATTTGCCCAAATAATCATACCACTATACCCAAAATTTTGATGCATTATGTGATAATTATCATAACAACATAAATAATACTAAAATGAACGAATATTAATCAAAATGTTTATATATATCAAAACAAATATTTGAATTGTGAAATTGAGAAGGTAAGTCACTAGATCAACCGTGCAGAATCAATGGTTTAATTGTCAACACTAATTTTCGATAAGTATCATGTATTCTTTCAAAAAATATATATATGATTATTATCCCATGGAAAGTAAAACTTGGTATTAATCGACTTCCATTTTTGCCAGTTACCTTAAACAAATATAATCCATGAAGAGACTGATAATTAAAATCATTTTTAAAAAATCAGTCATTATATACATACATATATGTATGTGTATATATAACTGGAGAAAGATTTTAGCAATCAGAAATGATGTGCGTTTCATATTGGTGACGTGAAACCCTAAAACAACAAATGAAAAAACTTCATATCTAAATCAATATATATTCTTATCACCTCTTTGTCTGCAGATCGGGCCCTTTTATCACTACTAGAAATTGGAAAATGTACTGGCGACGTCGGTGGGTTCGTTGCCAAAAACGACATTTCTTGTAGTGTATTATCCATTGTTGGTTCTTGCTTGTGTGATGTGAAGAAGAAAAAATGGTGACTTAAGCTAGTTCTGACTTAATAAAAGTTGACAAATACGACATGATGATTTCAGGTGTTTTAGGCGGTGGTTTTATACTTCTGCAATTGGGCCTTGATTTCTTTGTTATTTTGGGTCCAGCAATTGATCCTAAATCATTAGTTCAATACTCGTATTTTCTTTTCTTTTCTTTTCTTTTTCTTAAGGATTTTTCATTCACTTGTGGGATAGAAAATAAGGTGATTTGTTTTAAATTTTTATATATTTCCAGCCCAAGACTGAGGGTATAAACATCACAAGGAAAACTCGACGATACTTAATTCCACCATGAGGATGTACGAATGTACGATGTTGACAATGATATCCCTATCTGAGGGTAGAGTGACTGGTTATAGTTATACATCCGGCAAGGAGTGAGTGGAGTAAAAATGTTTGTATGTGGGTAGGCATACGTGTGTGTGGGCATGCATATGTGTATGTACGTGTATGTTGCAATCCTCAGATATGGCGTATTTATCAATAACAAAAAGGAAAGAAGCAGACAGCACGTACGTAAGCGCGCACACACGTGAAACATATATGAGTGTATAACTAAGTAAAACCACATATGGAAAAGGAAGATACTTGTTTTAAAGATGCAACTTGACACACTATAAAACAATCGGACCACATCTTCCAACGACACAAAGGAGCTAGATCGGAGCATAGAAAGAATAGAGTGTTGTAGATAGCAACAAGATTTGGAAAACCACTAGAGTGGTGTTATTCCCGAATTACTTAAAATTGTGTTAAAACACAAGACAACTTAAGATAAACAAGACAACAATAAATAACTTTTTCAATATATAACTCTTTATATCTGAAGGCAAGAATTACAAGGTGTGTCTGGAAAAAGTAAACACATATAGCTAACTGGATGACAAATGCTAATATTCCAAATAGATAAACAAAAGTATACTACACTCATGCCCGTGCGATGTGGCGACAGTGTGGAGGTGGCGGTGACTGGCGACCATGGCGGCAGTGTGGTTATTGATGTAAAAGTAATTGATGTAAAAGAGGTAATGTAGTTATTTAAGGAGTTGAGGAATATATGTTGTAATTTATTTCATTAAAGGTATGTTTAGAAGACCACGTATGTTAGGTGATAGGTGTATCGAATGTAAAGGTAATATGCAGTGCCGGCTCTTGAGGTAGGCAGGAAAGGCCCAAGCCTAGGGCCCAACTTTTATAGGGGCCCAAAAAATTGGGATTTTACAGTTTTGGGTTTTCTAATAATAATAAAAAAAAATTAATAGCAAAGCATATGAGAGTGATCACAGCAACCTAGACCCAAAAATTTGGGATTTGTTTTTTTTTTAACAGAAGAAATTGGGATTTGTAGTTTAGGTTTCCCAACACACTTTACTTTATTTTATTTAGTTTCTTTCATATTGTAACGGCGACACAAATTTTTTTTCTTTGGCTGCATTAAGTCTCAGATAATCAGATTTTATTCCATTGTTCCAGACTTCCAGGTAGGCAGGTATCGTATGTTCCTTTGATATAAACATATTGTATAAGTGTAATGGTACCAAGAATGATTACCTTGCTATTTTTTTTCACATAAATTGCTATGAATGATGATGCCTTTTGGTGCTGGAAGAATGATATGTCCTAGCTCTGATTTGGCCCTACTTCACTTGGAATATTTTGTTGCTAATTTGATTCGGTATTTCAAATGGAGTGTCCCTGATGGGTATAATGTTTATCTTTCTGAGAAGGTTGAGTTCACCATTGTCATGAAGAATCCTTTGCAGGCGAAAATCTCTTCAAGGGCTGAAAAGTTAACCCTTTGAGTCCATATATATATATTTACAAGTAGGTCTACAATGTATAAAAATAGCTTGCTTGAATATGCATGTTTGAATTAGTTTTTGTTTCGATTTCGTAGCTGTTCTTTTTTTTTTAGAAAATAAGATTTAACAAAAGTTAGGCATTTAAATAATTACAGTATGCAGTGGCCTTAGATTTTTGATTATTATTGCTAATAGTTTTATGCTTAAATAAACTACAATTTTGGTTGGTATAATGCTAATAGGTTTATGCTTAATTTCATTCTTATTCGAGCCTGTGTTACTACCAATAGATAATGATGATATAGTTGCAGAACAATGGCTCGGGTCTGAAGGTTTAATTTGTATAATGAACTAGGCCCCCAATATTGGTCTCGTATATAGCCCCCAAAAAGGTTAAGCCGGCACTGGTAATATGTACTTAAACACATATAGCTAGCTGGATGACAAATGCTAATACTCCAAATACATAAACAAAAGTATATACTTGATTGTTTAATATTCCAGCTATAGTGAGGTTAGAGTTTTTGTCCTATGCTCTGGATCAAACTGTGTAATTTTCTTACTAGCATTTTTTAATAAAATTTTAATGTGGTTCAAAAAATTATATACTTGATTGTTTGAGTAAAAAAACACTCAACTCACTAAATACTTAGGAAATCGCGCGCTGAACATGTACTTGGAGTAATTTCTCTCTTAAATGCTTTTATTGAATATGTATTGTGTACATTTACTTCTAACAAACATTCCCTATTAAGAGGTAAGAAATTATGTTGATATTCTCGTATGCTTCCACACGTCAACTATCATGTGGACAAGTGCAAAAACGTTAATTGCTTCATATGTACTTTGTCTGACTTGCACCAAACGGCAGTTGTATGAAAAGTTCAAGGAAACTGATCGTACTTCATTTGTTACATATGAGCAACACACATTTGTCGATGTCACTGAATGTCGCTGAACTCTTTTTTGTTGTCTTGTTCAGATCAAGTATTTGAGCTTTGAATCCCCATAGGCTAGTCAAGATGTATCTTCAACATCTCCTTCGAATTGCTTGAAGTTTATCCTTGTTGTATAGATCAAAATATCGACAATATTAATGACAATGTGCTGAATAAACTAAATTAAACGCAGCACCTATACACTTATGTGTGAACTAAATTAAACACATGATCTCACCCAACTATATACAACGAGTATAATTTTGTGGAATGATAATGTTCCGCCTTAATATCTAGGTGGAAAATTTTTAACTTGATCATTTGTATGATTGAAGATTACATAACATCTAGCCATCCATATGTGCCACGCCATAGAAGGACCAATGATTTCTCCAAAATTCGTGAACATATGGATGTAAACGTTCATCTAAATCCATGATGAATTGTGGATCAAGCCTGGAAATATCTATTGAACATGTTAAACTATTGTCTTAGCAATTGAAATCATATCATAAATGAAAAATGGTACACTGAATGAATATATACATCTGGCGAGTCTAAGAGGCACAGTATCTTCTGTAGACTTTTTAAAATGGGGCTTGCAGAATCTAGTAGTTGGAAACTTGGAAATTTATGTTAATTAAGGACCTATTCAATCTTCTCAAGTTTTGAGCATTCTTAACAGGGGAAGTTTTCCAGAGTGAAGATTAACAACCACATCCGGGATTGATTTGGAACATTAGAGCTGTCTGCGTGGTTTGACCGATGTGAAGGCAACACCGCATGGCAGAAGAGCATCAAAGGGGTTTAGTTTCTTCTTGTTATTTTTTTATTTCTTACTGTCAAATATTTATTGAAAAAACTTTTCATCATGATCTCATTAAAAACTTTCAACATCAAAGTGTATATCAATGAATGGTTTGGATAAAACAACTCAATTAATCAATCTCCCACAAAATAAAACAAATAGATGCCTTAACTCTAAATCATCTAAACCGGAGGCTATCTTTGATAATATAGTCTTAATGTCTTTCAATTGGGTTATTAATAAGAGTAATCTTCTGGATATAAAATTGTTGTATAGATAAGCACAAATCTTACGACATAAACCCAACACTCTTGCTTAATGACATGAGCTTTACTCCTAATTAGTTCATAGTTGTACAAAAATCACAAAGCTTTGATGGTTTGGTGAAATCAGAAATAAAGCACTTACGACTTTTGTGTCACAACAAAACTAATCTATAATATTGTTTTCGACTTTCACCATACCAGCAGCTATTACAAAGTTCTACTATAGTTGATTTGAATTAAACACATGAACAACAAAGTTTTTTAGATTATGATCGAAAGGAAAACTAAAGAATAACCAAATCCATGTCATCCCTGAGAGATATTGATTTTAATTGTCGCATTGCAAATGATCTTGAAGCTTCCTCTTTCTTTGAGCAGTTCTTTACAGCTGTGATTCCCTTCTCACTGTGGTGGCGAGTATCAATCGATATTTTTTCGAGGCTAGCAGCATTCTCTATGATGTGCACAACAAGTTCAAAGTCGCTGATCCGACCATAGTACCCAACAATTTCAAATGTCTTCAGTTGATGGTGGGGCGTACTGGCAACATGCCTTAAAATATCCGTCCTCGTTTTCATCCGTGAAATCCAAAGTAACTACAATAATAAACCGAAGTTACCAAATTACTAATTATATACTAAAAAAGCTAAAGATATTTACCTCACAGTTTAAATAAAATGGAACTTTCACACATAGCACAAGTACCTCGATTGTTAAAGTCTCCAAACTCGGACAAGCTTTAGCTATGTTAGTGAATTCTAGTAAGCATTCATCTCTGCATGCTTCAATTGTCAGCCTCAAATTCTTGACATTTGGTAGTTTGGGAATTGAATCAAGCTTTATGCTTTTCTGCAAAATCATGAAAACATTATCGCCATATTTTCTATAAAGATTTAAACCATCAAAAGATGAGTTCCAATTCCCAACCTTTAGAAAATTAATGTTGAATGAAAGAACTTGAATGAAAGAAAGACAAGACTCGATTCGGCTGAACAGGTTATTCTCCAACCAAGCAACTCCTTCTCCAATATCAAGTACTTTAAGCATGTGAAGATATTCAAGTCTTACATACTTTGCTCGACCCTTGTACACAAATGATTCAAGATCAAATCCATATAGAGAAATGAATCTAACATTCAAACAAGACACAATTTCTAAGTGTTTTAACATGCGAGATGGTCCACAAACATCCACATATGAGAAGTTTCCTACACCATGAAGGGATAATGTTTCAAGATAAGGAGAATTTATTAGAACTTGACACAAGATTCCATCAGGCATGTTAATTAACGCTCTTTAAGAACAACTTTTTTAGAAAAGGGATCCGCACAGCTGTAGTATTGGGAGATGTCGGCCATCCAACGGGGTGTACTGCTTCGGGATCCAGTAACTGTGAAGGGAAACGGTAGTTTTCACAATAGCCAACTTTCTTACCAATCTTTTTCAAATCTAGTTCAAGAATCTCAACCTTTTTTTTTACAGCAAACTGGAGCCATTCATCAATATCTTTCTCATACTTATTATCTAAATCGAAACGAATACGGAATTCTTGAATGTCTGGGTAGTCATGACGTTCAATGACACTGTTCACCTTAGTTACATACTTCTCTCGCTCTGAAGCACACAACTTGGGATCCTTGGCCATGTTTTCTAATATTTCGGTGCCATCAAAAATAAGTTTCACTAACTTACACCATAAATATCTCCATTGTGTGGAGAGGATGCTTGTTGCTACCAATTCCTTCATAGGCAACAGACACAGTATCATATAATGAATATCATAAGGCATTTGGCTGATGTAATCACTTGTACTTGATCCTCCAACACCCCTCTTCACAAATGAAAATCATCAATACTTAAGTTTATTAGTTATAAGAAAAATCTAAGCATAAAAAAAATTAAGGCAAATTGCCGAAAAATGGGCATTTAATTTCATTTTTCTCAATAAAAGGTAACCTTAATTTTAAGACAATATAGGGGGCTACTAATTAATTTGAAACAAACAAGAGAGTCACGGATAAATTTGAAACAAATTAGGGGGTAAAACACTGTTAAAATGTGGTGGTTTACGGTGGTTGTTTACGATGGTTCATAATGGTATCACTTATATGTTTCAAATTAATTAGTGACCCCTTTTATCTTCATAAAATTAAGGTTACCCTTTATTGAGAAAACATAAATTAATTGCCTCTATTTTGGCTATTTGCCCAAATAATCATACCATTATACCCAAAATTTTGATGCATTATGTGATAATTATCATAACAACAAAAATAACACTAAAATGAACGAATATTGATCAAAAAATTTATATGTATCAAAACAAATATTTGAATTGTGAAATTGAGAAGGCAAGTCACTAGATGCAGAATCAATGGAATGTACGGTTTAATTGTCAACACGTACTAATTTTCAATAAGTATCATATATTCTTTCAAAAAGAATATATATATATATATAGGGTAAGATTAACGTGATACTACAAATATAGTGAGAACTATGAGAACCCCTATTTCCCCTCCCTTTTTTCCCTTTTTGTTATGGTTTTTATTTTTTTTATTTTTTATTTTTTATTTTTTGATTTTTTTTGATTTTTTATAATAAAAACTCATTCAAAAAAAAAAAATTCAAAAAAAAAATTTCAAAAAAAAAAATAAATTCTATGGGTTGTGGGTTATGTGTTGAAAACGGATGGAGACGGTACGGGCGTAGCCCTTAGTCGAACGGCTATGCCGTTCCGGGGGCTTCGCCCTTACCGGTCGTAGACCTTAAGGCATTTATAGAGGGGTTAGAAACCGGACGCATTTGGAAATGGTTTGGATTTTATGGGCGGCGATCTAAGAGATGGTGGTAGTTGGATACGGTACGGGCTTCGTCCTTAGCCGCACGGGCTTCGCCCTTGGAGGTGGCTGTGATCGGAGTTTGTGAATCTCGAAGTGAGAGAGAAAGAGGATGAAAAGCTTGGAGAAAAAATAAAAGTGAAAGTATAAAAAAATGGATATTTTAAAAAAAAGATGATTTTTTAGTGGTTCTCATAGTTCTCACCCTTATTTTTTGTTATCACTTGATCACTTCACGTTGTATATATATATATATATCGGTAGATAAATTTCCTTAATTAAAAAACAAATCGATAACCAAACAGAATAATAAACACAAGATTCCTTAATTCATAACTTAAAAAATAAAAAATTCATAACTTAAAAAATTGGAGAAGTCGGACAAGTAACCGGCGCCGGAGATATATACTCTCCGACGAATAGATGGGAAAAATAAAAGAGTGATGGTGGTGTTCGTGGATTTCAAATCTGGTGATAATGGTTTCCACCCAAGTCCCGTCTCTTCGGCGATATATACTCTCCGACACAAGTAACCGTCGCCGGAGATATATACTCTCCGACGAATAGATGGGAAAAAAGAAAGGAGTGATGGTGGTGTTCGTGGATTTCAAATCTGGTGATGATGGTTTCCACCACAGTCCCGTCTCTCCGGAGATATATTCTCTCCGGAGATATATTCTCTCCGACACAAGTAACCGGCGCCGGAGATATATATTTCTCCGGCTCTCCTTCTCCTTCACCGGAGTATTTCTCCTTCACCGGAGATATGTGTGTTTTGTTTTCTCTCACTATATAATTGTGTGTGCATCTATTCTGTTGTGTAATCTAACTTTATTTGTACATGACATGGATATATATAACTGTAGATCTAGAAATGTGTGTGTGTCACAGGGTTTTGATAGGAGAAGAGGTGGGATTGGAGAGGAGGTGGGGGTTTGGAAGAATGTATTAATTCTTACTGATAATGAAATTTTACATAGATCTGGTGTATATATGATTTTAGAATAGATATAGATAGGGATAGATAGGTATAAATATAGATACGATTTTGAGGAATTTTTTTTGCTGAGGATTTGTTTTTTTTGTATTTGATGAAGATGACGATAGATGAATGTTTAAACAAATTTTCAGATTTTGAATGTTTAGGAAAAAAAAAGAAAAAGTTTGGAGTTAATTATAGTTTTGGTCTATATGAAAAGAAAAGACTAAAATACCCATCATGTGCAAGTCACGTGATGGGTAATTTAATTAATGATTTGGACCAAAATTGTTGACGGAGCAAACTTATTTGGATCAAAACCGTAATTTATGAAACCTAGGGACGAAAACGGTAATTTTTGACAATCAACAAGGACGAAAATTGTAATTTACTCTAAATATTATATACATACAAACACATACATATAAAATCAAAACCCACAAAATCAACCTACAAAAACCATCTGATGATGGAAAAACCCCATTCTTTGTCATTCCCATTTATTTTATAAAAGTTAGCTTTTTACTTATTTTGGTTTTTGTTTTTAACCTTAGGACATATATCAATACATTTCTGGTTACAAAATTAATTGATTTGGTGGCAGTAACTCCACACGCCATCCTCCAAATTACTTTGTATAAATGTATTAGTGTTCATCTGGCTATGCAATGCACAGCCCACTAAAAGCTAGTATCATGCAATGTAATGAAGGAATATAGAGTGCTAATAACATTAAGTTTTAATACCTATTTTTAATGCTAACCTAAAGGTAAGCGAAAATGTTGAAACAAGTTAAACGGAAACAGATTCATTGAAAAGCATCATTAATGTTTGAATAAGGTAACAACTATTAGGAAAAGGAAAAGGCGAGACCTTTTTTGTTATAACTCGGATAGGTGTTTATTATTTGAGATAGTTGGAATGACTTTCTAGAGTAAGTATAAAAGATATAAACAAATCCCAGATAACCAGAGACATGTTTATCTTGTATTTTTCTAAAAAATACGAAGGATGGTGAAATCTGAAATAGGTAAAGGATACATCACGTGAAGAATCTTGTAAAGTATGGGTAAGGGGATAACTTGTTTGAAACTCTTGCCAATGATATTAATTTTCACTTTCAATTTGAGGTGACTGGTAAAGAGGTAATTTTTTTTTAAGGTTTGACCTCACGGCCTTGTTCGACTCCGGGTAACCCGGGTAAAATGTGATCGCAGAGAATTCAAGGAAAAAACCCACATGCTTATCACTCTGGAAAATCAAATCCAAGCCTTATGGATAAAACCGGGATGCCTTCTTATAGTCCCAGACAATTGCTAGTTCATCTATGTCTTATTGACGATTAAAGTGGTAATAGTACTAAAAAAGGAGTGGAATAAAGTTTATTCACAGGTAATACCATTCTTCACATGTAACCGGTCATTCCTTTTTTCTTTCAATTACCCATATCTCAGCTGTAACTTTATTCACGTGTAACCATCCATCCCTTTTTTGCATTCAATAACCATATTCCATTTTTAACTTTATCGTATGAACACTCATTTCTAGTAGTATTTAGAACGGGTATGTCCATATCTAGTGACATAATTATTGGGGTAGACCAATTTATGATTTCGTGTAAAATAAGATATGGGAACTTGACTAATGGTTACAATCAATAAAAGCATACAAAATGAAATTGAAATTGAAATTGAAAATAAATCTCACTTAAATTTTTTAAAAGACATACAAAATGACCATATATTGTTATGCAACAATGTCACTTACATTTTTTAAAGAAGCAACAATGGTGCAAATGGTCATATTTCCATAAGTCAAATAAGTAATGTCCACCATTTAACAGCACACCGTTTGAGATATGTCTGGACACTTTAGCTTCAATCGAGAATTGACATATTAGATGAAGGTTCTAATGGTACCAAAATATGACATAGACCAAATGAAATATGCATGGCAGATATATACCTTATCGATATACTGAGAGATTTGCAGAACTGCTCTATAAACAATGTTCTTTGTTTCTCTAACGTTATGAACATCAAAAAGAGGTGGTCTAATTAGCACTTTTGCATGTTCAGTTGTCCTTGCACGCGAGATTTCATGGGTCATTATGGGTTTATTTGCATGCAGAGCTGGAGGAAGCAAGAGTCGTCAATTGTCACGACCTCCTCATGGTTAACATCATTGTGTTTTTCAAATAGCCTAGTATTAAAAGCCTCGTCAAGTAAACTGATGTAACATTGGTCATTTTGAATGTGTTTTCTTTTCCGTTTCATATTTAGTCCAATAAAATGGGTCTTTAACACAATAACTACTTTGCAAAGAAAAGTGGGAAGATCGTATATCTAGTTCAAACGACAGTCAATTGTAACGGGATTGACACAAAAACGTATAGAGTAGTAAAGTATATCTAAAAGTGTAAGCTAGCTGCACATACCTCAGCCTATGAAACCGAACCATTCACTTTTATATCACAAAAGTCAAGTTCAAGCTCACTAACTCTGTTTCGGCAAGCATAAAAACAACAATTAGCGATAAACATAAAATATACGACACCCTCGATTCAAATGAAACACCGCATAATACAAAACTTGTGAACAAGCAGTTGTGTGCATTAAAGATCAAATCATCAGATATAATATCCAAACACGAGTCCTGACAAATATCCATTTTGCTACCAATATGTTTATTCATAAGAAATCCTTTTTTCAAACCACAAAACTAAAAATACATAAATTGCAAGGTAATTTCACAAAATACGTGACAACAAATCTAAAATACATAGCCGTAAATCTTAATCTTCATTCCACGTATATTAATTTAGGTTTTTGAAAAGGAAGTAAACATTTGCTTTTTCTATGAAAGAGATGAAGAAAAAGTAGCAGCAGTAGAATAGCAAAGGGAATAGCAGATATATTGTTGTAATTATGTCTTGAAATCTAGACTTTTACCTTATTGCTTCCAACCTGTGGAGAGGAAAAACGTATATTTTTTTATCAGTTTCTTTTCACACAAAAATATGGTTTTCAACAAATTTTCATACCTACAAAAAGTAAACACAGAAATAAGTCAACCAATCAAATAAACAAATATTCATTAGTGAACACTTTAACAAATAAAGATCATCTTTTATGTGCATGTATATAAAGAAACTAATATTCTTTTGTAAACAAAGTAAAAAGATAAGAAAAAATAAGCATAAATGAAACATACCCCCAATAAATAAATTAGCAGTTAGTAGAAATCAAAATAAGAGAAACCAGGAGAGCTGCAAAAAGAGCTGATAGAATCTTCATATTCCTCACAAAGAAACCCCTAATTTAAACACCATAAACAAGATAAGTGTAAACAACAATCTTAATAAAAATGATGAAACAACAACATGAATAATTACATACCTCAAAAACACATACTAATTTAAGGGTATTTAAAGTGATGTGGGTGTGGTGTTTTTCGTGAGAGAGAAAAGGAAAGGAAAAAAAAAATAAAAAATATGTGGATGTCGATTTGGAAGGAGTCAAAAGTCAGAGTGTGGATTTGAAAAGGGTGTTGAAAAGTTTACCATGAAAGAGAAATAGAAGAGCAGCAGCAGTAGGGAATGGCAAAAAGCAGAGGACATGATGCAGAAACAGTGGCTTACTATTTGATCCAACGTATCTTTTTTTGAGAGCCTCACAGTAAATAATGGGTTCTTCTTATAATATAGGTAGATATGAGGATGGAGAGTATGAGGCTGTCATGTACGTAGCTTAGGTATAGAACCCCCTCACATTTTAGTTTTTTAATCCATAAAATTCATGGGATCCAGGTCATTTATTTATTATACAACAAATATTAAAAATTTGGTATGTGAGAGGGTTCTATATCTAGCTTGGGTACATGACAACCACACCTTCACTTTTCCCTATATATATATATATATATATATCTCACTAACAAACCTAACAACATATATCTTTTCTAATTTTGATGTGATATATATATATAGCACTAATTTGGATATATATACTAAAATGAAAAATGTTTAATATTGCATATGAAAAATTGGGTACATACCTTTTGGAAACAAATGGAACGACACCGAACGTAAGGCCAGAAGCAGCTTGAACAAAAAACGAAAATGCACACATCACTGCAATTGAACCCCACATCGAGTTAACTCGACCCAACCATATGCACAACAAACCCGCCACCGTTTGCACCACCCACAAACCCCACAACCTCCCTTTCACCCCAAACCTCTTTCCTAACTTGTCCGAAACTACACCTCCGCTCGGACGCGATACCCAATTTGCAAACCCAAAACTAGCTGCTATGACCCCCGCCGTCCCCAAGTTCACTCCAAATCTATCGTAAAAATACTCCGCGATTATATTGTCCATTGTAAGCTCCACTCCGAAGCAGTATCCGTATGTTAATCCCAAAACCCATCCTCTATAATTTGTTATCCCGTTTAGAAACACTTTTATCCCGTCATCTTTGGAATCTTTTTCACGTTTTTTATAGCTGCCATCAGGCAGGTCCTGACCATAGGCCAGGACCATAAGAGCCATTATTGCTTGAAAAAGGGCAGGCACTACAAATGCAGTTCGCCAGCTGGCGGACTGTGTTAAATTAAAATCCGTGTTTAATATAGAGAAGATAATTGGCATTACTAGCTGAGTGAGACCAGAGCCAACATTGGCCCACCCAGCAGCTATGCCGTTGGCCAGTCCAACAGTGCAACCAGAAAACATGGAGCTCATCCAGAATTGGTTAGCTACAAAGTTAGCAAGCGAGAATCCGACAAAGAAACGAAGAAAGATGAATGATAATGGCGAGGAAACGAATGCGGCTGAGAGAAGGATGGGAGCGGTGACAAGAGACAGGGTGGCCGAAGCAAGACGTGGGCCAAATATGTCACATGCAGGTCCCATAGCGAGACGGGAGACTATGGACCCCACAAAGGCGGCTATACCAGCGGTTCCAACATCGGAAGGGGAGAGATGAAGGTCTTCACGGATGATGGGAAGTAGGGGAGGGATGGCGAAAGTGGAGAAGAAACAAGAGAAAAGAGAGAGCCATGCGAGGTGGAACGCGCGCATATGAGGCGAGGAGAGGGAGAATAACCGGAATTCGATGGCTTTGTGATCGGAGTCGACTGCAATTGTGAACTTTTGAGGTTCCATTCTTGCAATTGGAGGTGGATGATCAAGATATAAGCATGTCGGGGGGGATACGTATTTATAAGTGTACGTAGTAGTGAAGGAAATATAATTACACATCAAAATTGAAGGAAACAAATAAATCAACATTATCTAATCAAATTGTCGACTACGAAGTAGTAATTACACACCAAAAAACATCTAATCAACTCGTAGTATAAGGTGTTACCAACACGTACACAAACGTAACTAATTAAAATTTGACACACCATTCTATTTTTTTTTTTAAAACTCATTTAGGGTCATCTTGTTTTTTTAATCCGGAAAAAGTTATATATGCCGTATATTTTTTCATACTTAATGTAACATGCCATACTCTCTATCTACTATCGGTAGTACATGCTACTACATGAATTATTAGACTCATGTCCGCACGGTGCGGCGATGATGGTGGTGGCGACGGCAGTGTAGTGGTGGTGGCGACAGGTGGTGCTGGCGGCGACTGGTGATGGTGGCGACGACGACGAGTAGTGTAGGTTATTGATATAGAGGTAATTGATGTAAAAAGGGGTAGTTTAGCTATTTTAAGAGTTGAATGATAGATGTTGTAAATTATTTTGGTATTTATGGTAGACCATGTATGTTAGATTGTTAAGTAATATGTGTGTTGAATGTAGATGGGTAATTAAAAAAAATCAACCCTGTAATTTGAAGGGGAAAAAAAGAGGAACTGATGCTTTATGTAATAGTATAGATACTGACATATATATCATATGTGTAAGTGATTATTTCAAAAATATTCTAACTTTAGTGTTTCATACACTTTCAAATAATGTCTTTACGAAGCAATAAGCACACTTTGCCGTTCAAAAAATAAAAAAAAAATAAAGCATATAGATAGAAAACTATACAAATTCCAAATATCCCTAAGATTTGTATATGTTATTATTAACTTGTGTAACATTTGATTATATACCAAAGTTTTATTTAATTATTTATTTGATTCATTTTAAGTAATACAAAATCCACATCATACGAACAGCGAATTTGCAATGAGTGGTGAGTATCGAGGCCAAGGGGGGAAAATGAGTTCAGTCGACTTCATTTGAATTTTCGTTTATTTATTTAATTTTTTCTTGTAAGTATTTTTTTTTTCAAATGGATTGTCGAGGGATTTAAAAATATTATAAATCATCAATTAAGGGGTTAAAATTTCATTTGGAATGTGTATGTAATGAACCATTAATCTTCAAATTAATATTGTTGTGTAACGAACCATAAATATATGTAATGGTTAGGAGATAGTGCTGAAAATGAAATCTCGTATGCTTCGTAAGTTGTTTAACTATGATATTTTTGCTTTTTTTTCTTTTCTTTTCTTTTATATCCAATTTTAGATTATTGCGTTGAAGGTTGTTCAAATTAAATGTGACCAAATTTTTTTTTTATCTACACATGGAACATATAAAGCCTAAAAATAAATTGGTATGTTTTCACTTTTCAATTTGTATCATGTTGTTTTCTTCTCATGTATTAATTAAGAAATATATAAACTTACTAGTATGCACTAAGCTTATTGAATGCCGCTTTCACATGAAACAACATTGTGTTAATTAATGTGTTGTTGAGATCGATCTCATTTTAGGATTATTTTCTTCACTTTTTTATTTTTTTATTTTCCAGATCTATCTTGCCCACGTCTTATCATTATCCAAATAGCTAGGATCGAAGATGTATAATATTTGGTCTATACTTTCTTTTACAGGGATCACATTAGGATGGGAATGCGAGTAACATGATCATGTTCATACGTGTTGATGTTTTGTAGTTTACTACACTTGAGCTTTTTTTCTGCTAGTTTGAAGTTTTTTGAGTACCTAGTCTAGCCAAATCTATATTAAATGTAATTAATTAATTATCACTTAAAAGTTTCATTCACAAATGTTCAAAAGCACTGTCGAAAGACGTACAATTAAATGTTTATTCCAAGTTATGATGTTGTCTTTCTTTTTTTTATTCTTTTTTTTTTTTGGTTGTTGTCATATGTTGTATTTCTATTTTAGAAGTAATTTTGTGACTATTTTCAAAACTACCGTTACTTTGTAAAGGATTTCTTGCAATTCTTAAGGGTGCGTTTAGTTGGAGAAAATGTTTTTTAGTTTTCTATTTCTAATTTTCTAAAAAATGGAAGGAGTTTTCAT
>JAOEHQ010038715.1:0-34077 GCA_025447715.1 Asclepias incarnata | reverse complement strand
TGATTTTCAATTAAGAATGAATGATTGTTTTATTTGTTTTACGTTAATAGTTGTTTTATTTGAACCAATCCCTATATGTATATATAGGTTTTGATTCTAATAAAACAAGTACTAAAGTAAAACAAATAAAACAAGTCTTTTTTCTTAACTAAAAATTGTTGTGCATCATGAAAATCTTCGTGAATCAGTGTATATACTTGTGCTCTATGAATCTTCGTGCATCAATTTTATCATGATCCAATGGTCAAGATCTTATCATATTTGTTTTACTTTAATACTTATTTTACAATAACCAACCCCTATATATATATATATATATATATATATATATATTAATATACAAAGAGACGTCATATGACATCTTGATTCTAGAAGACGAAGACGAAAAAAAAAAACAGATTTTACGAGTAAAAAGCGATTGAGGTTCTAAGTTATAACTTTACTAATAAGCAATTTTTCAGTTTATTTGAAGTAAAAGGATTGTGGATTTTCATGTGGTAGTTAAATTGAAAAAAACATTGGAATTTTTTTTATGTGTTTGACATGAACGTTTACCCGTTTATTCCATTTAATCATAGGTATATATTTAAACGATTATAAAATGTGAACATACTTTATTACATACATTTGATTTCTTTAATGATAGTTTAATAATGAAAAACATGTATATCTAATATTATTTTTTATATTAGTAATGGTAAAAACTATTTACTATTTTAAATCGATTTACCATAATTTTTCCAAAGTTAAAGTTATATAACATCTTAATCTTAATTTTATAATATATACAGAAAAACAACTGACCTCAGCATATATCATTAATATATAATTTACACTTTTTATTTTCTCATCACCAATTTATATTTTTTAACTTTTTTTTTATTAAATAATAATTATTGAAATAGAGTTATTAATTTATTAATTTGTACACAAACGTTATAAATAGAAATAGAAATATAAATAATAATTATACAAATAGTTGACAACTGAAAAAGTTAAGAACTAAAGTCGACACAAACAGATAAAGGGGGAATTTTTCCTTACCATATTTATATTATTATACTAGAAATAATACCCCCGCAATGCGCGGTGGTTGATGATTGAAGTTAAAAGTTGATGGTGTCCGGCAATCGGCTTCGCGGACCGCCGACTCTGAATTGTCTAACACATGTATATGAAAATTATATTTGTTGTTATTGATAAAAATATATATATATATATATATATATATATAAATTGTTATGTAAATCAATATATATATATATATATATATATAAAATATAATATAACATAAAACTTAAATAATAAGTTAAAAATAGTAATGTTTAAAAAATTCAAAATTTAAGACACTATGTAAATGCTTTATAAGGTAGTATAGATATATAATAATTAAATTTTTTGTGGGTTCATATTTTCTATTTTAAATTTTCAATTATGACATATGCAAAACTAATTTTAGGTCGATTGAGTTTTTTTGATTAGTTTATAAGTTGTTAGAAATTATTTTTTTTTAGTATAGATAAAGAATGATAATAAAATAATAATAATAAAGACAAAAAAGATATATATATATATTGAATAAAGACAAAAAAGATATACTATATTATATAAAATAATTGTTACCTTCCAATAAAAAGAGAAAAATATTACAGTGACAATTGCTAGTTGTGGACTTTGTTTTCTAAGTTGTCAAATGAGGCGTTATGGTCAATATTTTTTCATTTTATTTACAAAGGGTATAAGTGGGCTTTTTTTATGTAGGTTAAATTATATGTTTTAATTTTTGGATGATTGTTAGGATTTGTAATGGCCTTAGTTAATTACATATACAATTTTTATATAAATATATAAAAAATAAAAAAAATCGGGTCCCTTAAAAAATCGGGTCTCGGCTGGTCGTTCACTTCGTCCCACCTCTAAGCTGGCCATGCCCGAACCCGAGTTAAATCCCCGTTAACTTTATCAAAACCTGCTCCATGCCCGTTAAGCTCTTCCTGACCCGATACAAAATTTTCGGATATCGGTTTCCTTCCATATTCGGATTCTTTTTTTCCATTCTTAAAGACACCATAAAAGTAGTAAAAGTGTAAAGCGACCATTTGGAAATTTTAAAGTCTAAATTCAATAATTCATGATAGTTGGGCCGAACGTGGAATGCAAGTCGGTTAAATACGGCCCAATTAACACAAACGTTATTTGCTTGATTGCTTCCAGGCTTCCAGCCAACGCATAGAAATGTATTTAACCCCTGTTTTAGTCTTAAACCCTAAACCCTCTTTCAGCCATTACCCCTGAAGCCTCACCTCTAAAACCCCCTGTTTCTCTTTCAGCGCCTTTACATACACAAATAATTTTGTTTTCAATCAAGAAACAGAATTTGTTAAGTGCTTCTGAAATTCAAGGTCAGTTTTCCCCCTTTTTTATTTACCTTTTTACTTCACATTTTTTCTTTTTGTGCAGCCGCGGTAATTTTATTCTATCAAGTATCATTCTCACATATATCCAACAGTAATTATTCTTCTTTTAACCTATATTTTTCAATTATTACCCGTCTGTTGAAGCTCGTGTTATTTTTTGTTTTGAAATTTGCATTTTTGTGTTACAGAAAAGAGGTGGAAGTCGTCTAAATGGCAATCGACGGGAGTTTTCATATCGAAAAAGAGCTTGAAAGGTTTCTTCTTCGGTGTCCCAAGCTTGCCGTTGTTTCTCGGTTGAATAACTTACTCAAAAAGGTAAATAAGGACTTTCATATATGCGTGAAATCAAATATCATTTTTGCACTTTTATATAGTTTTTTTTATTTTATTTTAATACTTCTATATATGTATGTAGGGAAGAGGTTTGACGGAGGAGGAGTTGATTGATGGAGTAGCAGAGTTGATTTTACATCCTCGTTATACGATTCCATTAGTGGGATGTTTCCGTCCGATAGTGCGAAAGATTGTTGACAGGGCTGTGGCGTTGTTGAGTTTGGTGCCTGATTTGAAGTCCAATTCTAATGATTCGATGCTGGATTTTGATGAAGGGGTGTTGTTTAAGGAGAGTGAAAGTTCAGAGGAAGAAGAAATTATAGATCTTGTTAATATATATGTCAAATGTGAGAGAGGTTTGAGACTTCACGAGCTTTCTTGTTTAGCATTTTCAAGAACACTTGATTTGGTTCCTCATCTATCCGGGTAAGCTCAGCTCACGTCCACACTTGTCGTCCATGTAAATAGAGACATGTTTTTCACTATAAATAAAAACCTTGGTAACATCATGCAGGTGTGTAAGGGATTACTTTAAGTTTGCACCACCTCCGTTTAAAAGGATTATGAAGAAGGATCTAGTGGCTCAGTCATTAGTGCAGGTGTTACTTCTTTAAATCTTACTATGTTATGTATCCTGTTAGATTAAGTCAAGTTCAAATGTAATCAGTAATGGAAGTAAGATTTACGCCAATGGAAACTTACTTGGCTGTGAAAATTGTATTTCTGTTCTCTGTGCACATATATGACCTAATTGTTCTTCTTTTATTAGGAGCGAGTACATCTGTTAGATGCTGTGCGTGTATCATATCGTCTCCTTTTAGCAGAAACCGATGTTTTTTCTAGGTTATGGGATTGGTCTAGTTTTTTGGACCTTGTGCATGAGATCACTAGTTTTGATGGAGGAAATGCAGACCTTTTGATGGACATAAGATGGTGTGCGGTTCAAATATTAACAGTGGTTTTGAAGGTGAATGACGGTTTTGTCCGGAAAAATAGGACAAGTGACATGGTGACTTCAGACTTTGGGCTTGATGATGAAGAAGCATTTGGGTGTTTATTGCGGTCTGTTTTTTTTTTCTTATTTAACTTGTTTTTTATATTTGATGATTATATAGTTCATTTATTTCTAATGTGCTCACTCGTAGTGTCATTTCTGTTTAATTTTTAATGGTTCTATTTTTGGTCTGTTTCTGTCCATCTATAGGTGGAAGGAATTTCTTCAAGACGTGATGTTGGAGAAGGCTGGCTGGTATCTTGAACCATTTACGGAAAGCACATCGGGTTCTTCCGAGGAAGCTGTAAATTTTGACCAAAAAAAAAACTCACCAATTTCGGGTATTGAGGCACTAAGTTGGGACAACATGGAGGCGACATGGTGCCATAACTAAACTGAGTAATTTTTGCAACATATTGATGTATCTAGTCGCCTTTTTAGATTATTGAAGTTTTTCTTTTACATGTTATATTAGGGATATGCCTAAAACTGGAAGACCTTTTGTCTTAACATCTGCCGTGAAGAAAAGTTTTGAGATGGTTCTGTTGGCAGTGAGTCAGAGGTGGCCTGTTCTTCTCTATGGTCCAGCTGGTGCGGGCAAAACTGCTCTCATTAGTAGGTTAGCGCTGGGTCATGGAAGTCAAGGTATGTCATTAGTGCATTTAATTGCAAGGCTAACGACACCAAGTAACTCATTACATCCCCCTAATTGTTAACAAAAGATAATATTTGTAAAGATAATTGTTAACAGTTTTAGATGATATTTCTAGGTATAAATCATGACATGATTAATTGTTGTATTCCTGGTATTTTGTTTATCATGCTCATCTCCATTGAAACATTCGAATTACATTTCATTTATGTTTATGCTTCAGTACAGAGGGTTGTTTGTGTGCAGTATTTGAACAATTCAACCTGTCAATTCTGTCATAGCATCATGTTATTTCTTTTACATGTTGTATATCCTTTTCCAGTTTTATCTATTCACATGGATGAGCAAATTGACGGAAAAACACTAATTGGGAGTTATGTATGTGCTGAACAACCTGGTGAATTTAGGTGGCAGCCTGGTTCCCTTACTCAGGTTGGTTAGCTCATATATGTTTCAGTTATATATTTGTTTACTAGGCAATCAGTTTTTTGAGTCTTGATCATGTTTGCTATAAACTGAACATGGAATTCTTTGTTATCCACAGGCTATCCTTAATGGACTTTGGGTTGTATTTGAGGACATTGATAAAGCTCCTACAGATGTACAATCTATTCTGTTACCGTTGCTAGAGGGTTCTAGTTCATTTTTAACTGGCCATGGGGAGGTAGCATTTCAAATAATTTTTGTTCTATATTGAAGGTTAATGTTAATTGTTGATGAATCTTAAAATGGGCATTTTTAAGGTTCCAAAATTTCAGATGTGCAATATTTATTCTCTTCATTTTCTTGGATGACTCATATAAGGATAGAAATTGAGTCAGTTCCTACTGTTTGCAGGCAATAAGGGTTAGTGAAAGCTTTCGCCTTTTTTCTACAGTATCGAGCTCAAGGTTAGACACATCCACTGTGACAACAGGTTTGTGATCACGTTTTTCTATGAAGTAATTTCATGAGTTGGGAAATACAATAAACATTTAAAGTTCTACAGTATTCGTAGTATAATTTTGGTAGAATGATAGATATTTTTTTCTTTCTATTGATTTATAGCTAGGAACTCCCTTGGTGCACTATGGAGGAGAGTAATGGTTGGTCCACCAAATAGTAGTGACTTGCTAAGTATTGTGAAAGCCTGGCACCCGGAGTTGGAATCTCTTGGTGGAAAACTTATAGGTATTACCGAGTTAATGTTGTTTAGAATGGTTCATCGTTGTTGACATAATATATAATAATCATAACTATGCCCTTTTGCCTTCTTGCAGAAACCTTCGAAAAAGTTAACCAACTTGCATTTCAAATCGGAACATCTATCACATTTTCATCTGCTGGCAGGTTTTCATCGAGGTATTGAGCAGTTTTGTCGATTACTATCGTTTGTAATGAGTTTCATTTTTATGATCTGAAATTAAAACATATCATTCTTACTATTACTATTAGGGATCTTTTAAAGTGGTGCAAGCGAATTTCTGGTTTGGGTTTTCATATTGTGGATGATAATCTATCATCTTATGTGGCTAAGTGCATCTATCAAGAGGTTTGAGACTTATATTATTGTTATTTTTATAGTTCTTGATTTCATGGTTGATTAATCGGATTGTGTTTTGCAGGCTGTGGATGTCTTCGCAACTTCTTCAAGCTCAGTGGATATGCGATCGAGAATTTTGAGAGAGTTGGCTGAGATTTGGAAAATACCAACTTTAACTGCCAAAACTTTATTTCCTGATGATAAACCTGTTGTTCAGGTTTCTATCTTTTAACATGATATATCCATGCCAGAATGTCCAGTTTCTCTTTATTTAACATTTAATGTTTATCTGCAGAATTTGGGGTCTGGTATACGTATTGGACGAGCATCTCTTAAGTGCATTGGAAAACAAAAACCTGTGTGTCACCATTAATGTTATCTTTTGAAATAATATATTCTAGTATTGTTTTTTGTACCTTTTCTAATCATCTGCAATGTGCTTTGTGAAGGTATCTCACGAGATCAAGTCGTTCGTTGAGATTCGTACTTCACTGCATATCCTTGAAAGAGTAGCTGTCTCTGTTAATTATAACGAACCTGTTCTTTTGGTGGGTGAAACTGGTACTGGAAAGACAACATTGGTACAGAATTTGGCTGCAAGGCTCGGTCAGAAACTTACAGTTTTGGTACGTTTAGAACAAAGTTTGGATAAATGGTACTTGCTATAGGTGGCAAAATTCGGTTGGGTAACTTGTTAAGGGAAAAACTTCTATGTTTAATTTGAGCAATCAGTGCCTTTTTTGTACATTTTTCTTGTATTTGTTAATAGTTTTTTATTTTATTTATAAGATCATAAGAACTATATTATCGAAGTAAGAGATTAAAATTATTTGTCAGTAAAGGATTTAGGAGGTTATAAGTATTCGAGAACACTTCAGGTGGCTTCTGATCTGGTCAACCCATTTAACCCGCATCCTTTTCGGTAAATTTTAATTTTTTATTTAATCTCTTTGATCAGCTGGAGATAAAAACAATCAAAACAACCCATTTTTAGTCAAATGGGTGGTAATTGTGACCTCTAGTTTTAGATGATAGAGTTGGTATGTTAATAGAAAAAGTGGTTTTGTCCATCATATAAATATCTTTTTGCTCAAATTTATGTTGCAGAACTTGAGCCAGCAAAGTGATATTGCAGATCTGTTGGGAGGTTTTAAACCTATGAATCCACAGTTCTTATGCCTTTCTCTATATGATAAGTTTGAAAAACTTTTTAGCCGTACCTTCTCTTTAAAGGTATGTTCTCTCTTGGCAGGTTTGGACTTTATTTTGTATGTATGGATGATTATTAATGTTATTTTCATTATCAAACGCAGAATAATGAGACTTTCCTTGCCAACTTAAGAAAATCTGCCAGTGACAAAAATTGGAAAAGGTTATGTAGTGGTCTTCAGAAGGGTGTCCGTAAAGTGGTTGAAATTGGAAAACAACAAAAGACTGGTGAAAAAAGAAAACGGTCTTTAGGTGATGAATTAGTAAAAGAATGGGACATGTTATCTTTAAGACTTGATACAGCTCAAGCACAAATAAGTGCTTCGGATGGGATGGTATTTACATTCATAGAGGGAGTTTTTATAACAGCTTTAAAAGAAGGTCACTGGATATTACTGGATGAGGTGAATTTAGCACCGCCTGAAACTCTTCAGAGAGTTATTGGTGTTCTTGAAGATGAAGGTGGGTCTCTTTGTTTAGCAGAAAGAGGAGATGTGAATTATATATCTCGAAACCCCGACTTCCGGATATTTGCTTGTATGAATCCAGCAACTGATGCCGGTAAACGAGATCTTCCATTGTCGTTAAGAAGTCGATTTACTGAGTATTTTATGGATGATGTTTTGGAAGATGAAGATCTGATTCTTTTTATTAATCAATTTATGGAGGCAGACCGTTCAATTAAAGAAACAACTAATAAAGTCCTGAAATTTTATAAAATTGCAAAGGAGGAATCTGAAGAGAGGCTCCAGGATGGGGCTAATCAAAAGCCACAGTACAGTTTAAGGTCTCTTTATCGTGCCTTAGAATATACAAGAAAGGCAAGACAACCATTTGGATTTTTAAAGGCTGTTTATGATGGATTTTCGATGTTTTTTCTTACTATGTTAGATCCTCCCAGTGTCAAGTTAATGGACAAGTTAATTGTGAAACACCTATTGGATGGAAAAGTGGCCCCGCATGTCACATTCCATGAGTACCTTGTGAAAAAGTGGCCCAACATGTCAGTTTTCAAATCTAATGATTTTGTGGACAACTATGTTTTGACTGAAAGTGTTAAGTGGCAACTTAGCAACTTGGCACGGGCTATATTTGTAGGAAAATATCCAGTTCTTTTGCAGGGCCCCACATCTAGTGGTAAGACTAGTCTTGTTCAGTATCTTGCTGCAATAACTGGCAATGAATTTGTCCGCATTAATAACCACGAACACACAGATCTTCAAGAATATTTGGGTTCTTACATAACTGATGCCACTGGAAAACTTGTTTTTCAAGAAGGGGTGTTGGTTAAGGCAGTTAGGCATGGGTATTGGATCGTTCTTGATGAGCTTAATTTGGCCCCATCTGATGTTTTAGAAGCATTAAATAGGTTGCTTGATGATAATCGTGAACTTTATGTGCCTGAACTATGCGAAACTATTCGTGCCCATTCGAATTTTATGCTGTTTGCTACTCAAAATCCACCGACTTTTTATGGTGGGCGCAAGATCCTTTCTAGAGCATTCCGGAATCGATTTGTGGAGATTCATGTGGATGAAATCCCACAAAATGAACTGATCACAATTTTGGAGAAACGTTGCAAAATCGCTCCTACTTATGCGAAGAAAATGATTGATGTCATGAAAGATTTGCAACTACATAGGCAGAGCAGTAAAGTTTTTGCTGGAAAGCATGGGTTTATTACCCCTCGAGATTTGTTTCGGTGGGCTGATAGGTATAGGATGTTTGGAAAATCGTATGAAGATTTAGGACGTGATGGGTATTATCTGTTAGCCGAAAGACTCCGTGATGATAAAGAGAAAAAAGTAGTTCTTGAAATTCTGGAAAAACATTTGAGAATTAAACTTCCTAGCTGTAGTATGTACAAGGAGGTAACATCTTACAATATGCTTTCTAGCTTTAGCTTCTTGATAATACTACTGATTAATTTTGTTTTTAGGAAAAATGTCTTACCAAACCTTTTTTTGTGGAACTTAGGAAAACATAGATGGGGATGCAGCTATGGACTTGAGAAAATTGTTGGCTGCTTCCAGGGATCTTGAAGGGCATGTGTTTTGTCAATTCTTTATGTTAATTATTCTTCATTCATTTTTTTGATAATTTTTTATGTATCTTCTCAATGCAGGGTGGTTTGGACTGATAGTATGTGGCGGTTGTACTTCCTTGTAGCGCGCTGTTACAGTTTACGTGAACCTGTACTTCTCGTTGGAGAGACTGGTGGTGGGAAGACTACTGTGTGCCAGCTATTGAGTATTGCATTGAGATCCAAGTTACACATTCTGAATTGCCATCAATACACAGAGACTTCTGATTTTCTTGGGGTTCGTATTTCAGTTTCAACTTCCTTTTTATTTCAAACTTGCATAGTAATCTATTATCGGTAATGCATAGAGATGCATTTCCCGCATTCTGGACACGCCCAAGCCTTTGGGGTATCGAGTGCAGATGCGGGCCTTATGCATGCAAACAGTAAATTTAAGTAGCTATACATAATTACGACCCACCAAATTACTGACAAACATACAAATTACAAATAAAATACATATATATTGTTACTACTATGCTCCGAACATAATAAAGAAAGAGAGTAGAGTTTTGCTATACTTTTTTTTATGGGGGGTGAAAAGGAATATATTAATAACAATAGAATACACAGTCAAACCTTACTCTGAAGACACGGTCTAGGGAATACCAGCTTGGCCAAACTGAAGTAAATCTATACAAATATTTACCAATATCAAACCACCTATTCTCCCTATCCAACCAAATATTCTCTACAACTAACCTATAGTTCCAGTATTCCCAACTTATTCATAGGTAAATACCACAACTGACTTACCTTTTAAACCTAACAATCAAGCTCAACAATTTTATTTTCAAAACGCCAACATAATATGTTACCAACATAGAATACATACACATTACAACCAACATACGATATTGTTGCTAACTTCATAACGTATCAAAGAAAGAGAAGGATGAGTGGAACTCTCAATGGAGGAGATAGTGCGGTGAT
The DNA here is from genome assembly GCA_025447715.1 of Asclepias incarnata. NCBI lineage: Eukaryota > Viridiplantae > Streptophyta > Magnoliopsida > Gentianales > Apocynaceae > Asclepias > Asclepias incarnata. Next base: position 23,934 of record JAOEHQ010038715.1, on the reverse strand, counting down.
GGCTTAAGGTGTTGACGGGCCAGTTTCTCTGTTAACTGGTCAAAGACCCACACTTCGCCCCCCTTTAGGTCTGGCAGTTATGACCGTTAAAGCCCGGTCAGACATCATTAGATATAATTTTTTTGTTGTTCCAATAATAATAACTAAATGGTCACATTCAGACCTGCTTTTACGAGATGCCAGTTCAGCTTTTAACAACCTTAGGGTTTGTGGGATTCAGAGATTTTATTGTATGTAAGTGGGTCGCCAATTGGGTTGTAATATTTTAGCACCTTGCTAGTTGTTTTTTAATGAAAGCTTTTCTGCTCAAACAAAAAGTAATGATAAATTTATCATCAAAATCCATAACATATTAGAATATGTAAAGATAAAGTTTGTTTTATTGTAGCTTATACTATTTTTTTTTGAATATATTACATTTACTTCAAAAACTGTGGTTGCCCGATTTTCAACCGGTAAACGGGCTTTGACTGAGATCTGTTCTTAAGCGGACCTTATTTTATTTGGACCAGAGGAGGAGTTACACGTCTTCAAACTGGTTACTTGACTAGTTGACGGGGCGTAAAATGTGCCTTAACTGTGTGCATCTCTGTACAACACTTGCTGGTATAAAATAGCTTATTCGCAAGTCAATGTTTTAACTGACTTCAGTTTTTATACAACAGGGATTCTATCCAGTTCGAGAAAGATCAAAACTAGCTTCTGACTTCAAAGCTCTGTGTGAGAAATTGCTGCAGTCAAAAGCGTTTAAGCACTTCCCTTGTGATTGTGTAAGTTTTCAGTTACTTGTATATTTTTACAATGCATGCATCTCTCTTTGTTGTTTCATGGTCCTTAAGAATACACTTTTTTTTTGATACAGACAATTTCTTTGGACATTAATCAAGCTTCAACTACACTTGATCAAGTGACTAAGATGATAAAGTATTACCAAGAAGGCCCGGTCGTTCCTTCTGAAGTCACCCCAAATGAAGTTGACTCTGTAAAAGAAATCAGCCAAGAACTATCTCACACTTATCAAAATTGGTGCACAATCTTTAACTGGCAAGATGGTTCTCTTGTTCAAGCAATGAAGACCGGTGATCTGTTTCTTGTGGATGAAATTTCCTTGGCTGATGATAGTGTTCTTGAAAGATTGAATAGTGTGTTGGAGCCGGAGAGAAAATTGGTACGCCCCCCTCCACCCCATTCCACAGAGATTATTGTACTTCCTTCATAAATTGGTTTCATGTAGGGTTCTTTTTGTCATAGCCAATTTTTATATGTTTATTTTCTTTGCCTCAACAGTCTTTGGCAGAAAAAGGGGGCTCCGATCTCGAGAAAGTAACAGCAAATGACAAGTTTTTCATACTTGCTACTATGAATCCTGGAGGTGATTATGGTAAAAAGGAATTATCCCCAGCACTCCGCAATCGATTTACAGAAATATGGGTACCCCCTGTGAGCGAGTTAAAGGATCTCAAATGTATAGCATTAGAGAAGTATGTGATTTTTCCCCCCAGATTCAGAAGATTTTAATAATATGTCATGAGGGTTATAAATGCCTAATGCATATTCTATCTTTCAGGATATCTGGTCCTGAACTCTTTGCTGTGGCGGATGTTATGATAATTTTCTGGGAGGTATGATTCACTTTAAGTTATGCCCTATGATCTGCTGGAAGCCTGGAATATTGTAAATCTTTTATACTTGGTTTCTGACTGTCAATTTTGCTGTTTGTAGTGGTTTAACCGGTTACAAACTGGAAGAATGCTTACAGTGAGAGATCTTTTGTCATGGATAGATTTTATCAATGTGACTGAGAAAAGTTTATGCCCGGAGGCTGCATTGTTGCATGGTGCCTTTCTTGTCTTACTTGATGGGCTAAGCTTAGGTATGATCTCAAATGACCTTTTTAACATCTAGCAACTAATGCTTTCTAAAATATGTTCTATGATGCTATTATAATTCTACAAGAAAACACTCTTTAATATCTTTTCTGTTTATTCATTTTCTTATGTTGATAGTGTTTTTGCTTCTTTTTTGTTAGGTTCAGGAATTTCCAGAATTCAGGCAGAAGACTTGAGGGAAAAATGCTTGTCATATCTTATGGAGCAGTTGAAGGTACTGTTCAATATATCTAGGAGGATCTCTAGTTTACCCTATCTTAATGATCGCTCATTTGATCTGATTTTGTATGTTCCTCATTGACATTATGTGTTCCTCATGTTATTTTCTTTAACATATATCATATGCGTTTGCTGCACCAGAAAAGCAAACTGATCTTGAATCAGGCAAACCTTTTGGCGACAGAAATTTATGGTTGGTCTGATCTTCTGAGATCTGCCGAGGCTGCGTCTAGTAATGGCATGGAGGTTGACAGCTCCTTTGGAATTCATCCATTTTATATTGAGAAAGGTGAGTTTTTTTGTTATCAAGTCATATCTATTTGAAGAACGAAATGCATAAATCATTGGGTTAAATAAATCTATTTGTTTTCATATATATATATATATATATATATATCTATATATCTATACTCCCTAATAAAAGCGAAACCCCCCCCCCCCCCCCTTCCAAAAGCCGCCCAATCTTCCTTTTTGCCCCTCACTTCTATTCATTAGTTTAAACATCTCCACCTAATACACCTGTAATTCCCTTAATGAAATAATTTACAATATAGATCCCTCAACCCTAAATAAACTAAACTACCCCTTCTAAATTAATTACTTTTACATTTGCCGCCACCGCTACCGTCGGTGCCACTGTCGCCACCCGTCGCAGCCGCCGCTGCCGCTGCCACCATCGCTGCCGCATTGCGTGGGCATGTGTCTAGTGTATATATATATATATATTTGAACGGCAAATTTGGATCACTGACGGGCCACTGGTCCACCTACTCATCTTCACACCAGAGGAGGATACCCACCATAGGTGAGAGAAAACCTTCTGGCCCAACATGGAAAGCCCCAATAAATATATATATATATAGGGTGACCTTCCAGTGAGAACACTTTTAAAGTAAGAACAATGAGAACCCTAAAAAACTTCATTTTGATGCATTATAAGTCCAAAAAATTAACATAGTGTATAACTAATTTTCATTATTTAAGTGTTTAACAACACATTGATCCGTCAAAATCGAGAAATGCTGGATCGTTAATATCGGTTAAATATACTTGGGTCTAACTGTGCCTATAAGCATACTCTTGGATTGTTAAATACTTATATAGTGCAATGTATTTTTCTGTGGCCCAGGTAATAAGCATCTAGAGGCTGAAGGGTTTGAGTTTCTTGCACCAACCACCCGCGAAAATTCGTTACGTGTACTGCGGGCTATGCAGCTTAAAAAGCCTGGTACTTTTTGTTAATGGCCTTTGTATGATTTTGTACTTATTGTCAATGACCTTCATATGATTTTTTCGAACCATCTAGTAGAGGTGGAAAAAGGGTGGGTTGGGTAATAGGTCAAAATGGGTAATTTTTTGCTATAGGGCAAAACAAGTAAGCTGTGTTAATCTGAAACACTCAACGTTTTAAAATAAAATTTATAAACTGCAGTATATACGAAGTTTATGGTATTTAAATAACTATGATTTTTTGAATAAAATAATTTATGAGGTTTTATGCATCAAACCTCACACTGGGGGTAACAGGTCAAAATGGGTAATTTTTTGCTGTAGGGCAAAACAAGTAAGCTGTGGAAACACTCAACGTTTTAAAATAAAATTTATAAAGTGCAGTATATTCGAAGTTTATGGTATTTAAATAGCTATGATTTTTTGAATAAAATAATTTATGAGGTTTTATGCATCAAACCTCACACTGGGGGTGGCTTTTGATCCATTTGACCCTATTGTAAAGTTAAATATTTGTATTACCAATTACCAATTTGAGATTAAATATAAACTGAACCTATTCATTTGTAAGTAAACGGGTCTAAGTTGCCACATCTTCTATTTACTATCCCCAAATGAGATCTTAATCATCTCCTCCCATTTGTGCATTGTAGTTTTGTTGGAAGGAAGTCCAGGTGTTGGAAAGACGAGTCTAGTACTTGCTCTTGGAAAGTTTTCTGGACATTCTGTTGTACGAATAAACTTATCAGAGCAGGTCAGAACACTTCTGCCGTTTTCTTGATTTGTCTTCTGCTTTCCGTTTGTTTTCTCTACATTGGTGCAAACCTTTCTGATTGCTAATTTACTCACAGACTGACATGATGGATTTACTGGGATCTGACTTACCCGTTGAAAGTGATGAAGGAATGCAGTTTGCTTGGTCTGATGGTATCCTGTTGCAGGTTAGACATTTGTTTCGCTGTTTTTGTTTAGTTTTCATAAACAACTTTGCAAGTATGTTTAGTATCCTTAGTTTGTGTGAACAATTCATCCAGGCTCTGAAGAACGGATCTTGGGTTTTGCTGGATGAACTTAATCTTGCTCCTCAATCTGTGTTGGAGGTTTGACTTGGTCTTGATATCATATATGCGCACTCAAAATCATTTCGTTGTCATATGTGCTAACATATTTATTTGGATTAGGGATTGAATGCCATTTTAGATCATCGAGCAGAAGTTTTTATCCCAGAGTTGGGTTATACTTTCAAGTGCCCTTCATCTTTTAGGGTTTTTGCTTGTCAAAATCCTTCCAATCAGGGGGGTGGGAGGAAAGGCCTTCCTAAATCTTTTCTTAATCGCTTTACTAAGGTATGTTGCTTGCAATAATTATTATTTAGACTACGTACCCACTGTAGCCGACAGTTATAATACATTTGTTTGAAAATACGTAATTCTGGGTTAAAATGTTAAATGTTTGAACTCTGATTTTAAAACATAGCTAAAATTAGAACCAATATAAATGGAGCAGGTTTAAAGCTGCAAAAACTGTTATTTGAATGCTTTGAACCTTCTAAATCAAATTATTCAAACAAATCTTATAGTATGCATCTTTTGTTTGATTTTGTATACGTTGATTCTCTGTAAACTAAAATAAATGGACAAAAAGGTGTTGGCGGTTCAAAGCAGTCGGTTTTGACCGGTGCCAGAACTCTCACCTCTTTTTGTCCAGTTACCCAATCTGCCGATTTTACCACGGCTATGGGCTCATTGTAGAGTTTAGGCATTATTGATGATATGCCTTTACTTCATTTCAGGTATATGTTGATGAATTGGTTGAAAAAGACCATCTCTTCATCTGTAGTTCTTTGCATCCATCTGTTCCAGAGCCTTTGCTTTTAAAGTTGATATCATTCAATAAGCGTTTGTACGAGGATACAATGGTTAACCATAGGTTTGGACAATCCGGATCCCCATGGGAGTTCAATTTACGAGATATTATTCGTTCATGTCAGATCATAGAAGGTTCGATTCTATCTTTTCACTTCATTCATATATCCATATTATCCTCCGAGAATCGTGTCTAATTTCTGAATGTAAAATGTTGACTTTCTAGGTGCTCCTGGAAGTTCGAAAACCGACTGTTTTCTGAACACTGTGTATGTCCAACGGATGCGTTCATCGACTGATCGTCAAGAAGTCTTGAAGCTTTATGAGCAGGTTTTTGGAGTAAAACCGTTCATAAATTTATACCCTCGGGTACAGCTTAATCCAGAAAACTTGATTATTGGAAACATGTGCGTAAAAAGAAACAATATTCAATCTTCAGCAGTATCCTGGTGTGAGCTAAAACTTTTGCCAGGTCAACGTCAAAGCTTGGAAACGGTGGCTCAATGTTTGAACCATCAGTGGTTGGTCTTGCTGATTGGACCAACAGCTTCTGGCAAAACTTCTGTGATACGATTATTGTCACAGCTCACTGGAAATCTGTTGAATGAACTTAACCTTTCATCCGCTACTGATATATCCGAGTTACTTGGATGCTTTGAGCAATATAATGTTATTCGCCATTATCGATTGGTCATTGAACAGGTTGAGCGCTACATGAATGCTTACATCTCCCTCAATACATCCACAAAACCCAAGGGTTTGATCACCCGTTGGTTGTCCTTCATGTCAAGTACGGACCAGAGTGCTGCAAGTTTTGTTACTACTTCTGTTGAAAATGGGAGTAGGGAAATATTTCGTTCGCTTCCTTTATTAGTCGATATTATTGAGAATCTAAAGATGGCTATGGAAAATGATAGTGAAGATTTTGATAGATTGCTGACGATTGTTAGGAAGCTGCAAGATGATCAGAAGAAACTGCTATATCCTGCAAAGTTTGAATGGGTAACTGGATTGCTTATCAAGGCTATAGAGAATGGAGAATGGATTGTGCTCGAGAATGCAAACCTTTGCAACCCTACGGTTTGTATTCTTTTAATGCCTTTTGAACAATTTGTCTTCTTATTGTTGATAACTTTATGCGTCTTTGTTGATGATGTCTAGTAGAGATGGCCCTTCGGACCCAAAATGAGTCAAATCAGGGCTGTGTTTTATCTCGAACAGTTTAATTCAAGCACATTAGTTGGAGGGAGAAGTAGTCAATTGGGTTGAAAAGTTTAAAAGTAGCCCAAGTTTACTTCTAATGCACACAACCTCATAAGTTAATCTGTTCAAAGTTTTAGATCTTTGTCTCTAAAGAATTCTAAAAATGGACAAAAAAAGTATTGGCATGTTAACCCAACCACCCTTCCCTATTTTGACTTATATACTAAATTGTTACTCGTTTCAACCCTGACTGTTTTCGACCTGTTATCCAACTTCCCTAACCCGCCCATCATGTCTCTACGATTTAGAATCATTTTGTTCAAGTCACTCTCCAGGCATCTTACTATTTATTTGTCTCTTACCATATAGGTTCTTGATAGAATCAACTCTCTAGTTGAGCAGTCCGGATCGATCACTGTTAGCGAATGTGGTACCATGGAAGGAAAACCAATGGTTCTTCGTCCTCATCCTCGTTTTCGGATGTTCCTAACGGTTAACCCTGCATATGGTGAAGTTTCACGAGCTATGCGAAATAGAGGGGTTGAGATCTATATGATGCAGCCTTACAGTTTGACTGGTGGGACCAATGGTGAGAATGAACCCAAAGATGTGAAGAGGTTTCTTGTACTTTCCGGTATACCTGGTGAACGTTTAGTTGATGCAATGGCTAAAGCACATCTTTTTGCTAAAAAAATTGGGATGCAACATAATGTGAACATTTCGAATCTTGAGCTTATGAGGTGGGTACAGTTATTTCAACGGCTTCTCACAAACGGAAATCAGGCTTTTTGGAGCTTGAAAATTAGCTTTGAGCACACATATCTTTCTTCTTTAGGCGAGTTTGATGGAACAAATTTTATAGACGAAGCAGTTGGTTCTTACTTATCAATGCCTGAACTTTATCATTATAGATCCTATCCAGATTCTTCTTTACACTTACCTGGAGGATGGCCCACAACCTTGATGGTACGTGATTATGTATGGTACTCGATTGAATCTTCTGTTAAACAAAACTGCATGTATGTGGAGTATCTTAGTGCTCAGATTGCCTCACATTCGTTTCGGGTTGCTGCTGGTCCGTGCCCAGTAAAATCTGTTCAATGTCATAGTGTTTCCATGAAGACATATGTAACGGATTTAGGGATATTGCATGACATGACATTCCCGAGAGCCGATGTTGCAGGTTTGGCATCTGTTAAGCAAACAAGACCTGATGAAGCACTCATGTATAAAAGGCTACTGTTTGCTGCTAACTGGACTATTGAACAGGCTACTGAAAACGACCTTAAAGCGTATCTTTTGTGGTTTGGGTGGTTAGGTGATCATTTGCAAAGATATTGCCCATTCTTCTCTTCCTTTTTAAAACTTCTGAACGAAGAACTGGATCATTCCATATGGAATTGCATTAGAAAATGCCATGAGGTTCTTATGGCACATGATGCTGAGAGGAGGGATAAGATATCGGCTTATTCAACTCCAATGCTCTCACTGGAGTATGCTAATTTAAATGAACCGATATTGAAGTCTCACAGTCGACTTCTTGCAAATGCTGTTAAATGTATTGAGTTGTTGAGGAGTAGTTATCAACAGTGGCATGCTGAGAGTGAATTTAAGCATAGTGTTAAGACTCACTGTTTCATTCCTGTCTTACTCTCATTAAGGAGGCTTGAAGAAAGAATTCTTGATATTCTTGCTGAGTCTCCTTTATTTGATGTGCTTTTTGAGCTTTATAGAAAGCTCATTGATGATCACTTGTCTGCTTGGAATGACCTAGTTTCATGTCAGTTTGACCGCATGTTAATTTCTTGGCGTTCTTTGTTAAAGAATTCTAAAAAGCTGAAGGAGTTCTGTGCAAATGAAGTAGATTTATTTCAGGTGCGCACTCTTAATAACCTTTTTTTACTTCTTTTGTGCCTTGTACTAATTTTGGAGTTCAATTTGTGTAGAGTGACATGAAGAATTTGGAAAGAGGTTTTTCCGGGTCTTTGAATTCACAGAGGTCATTGCTTTGGGCATATGGTGGTCATCCACTATCGCCTTCTTCTGAAGAGATGTACAGAAAGCAACAGCAGATTGTAAACCTTTGTCATTCTGTTTGGACAAGAGAGACCAAGTTGCAGGAACTAGGTACAACTTTATAGTTTCTTTTTAGCTTGTTTTGTGCCACCTGAATAATTTGATTGATGCTGCAGTTACTTGCCTCTCTCTGTTTATCTAACTGCTTGTGTTTTTGTAGCCTATGAAGGCTCCATTGCAGTGGCTGTTTCTACAAATCCTGAAATACGTCTTCTAGCCATGCAAGGTAAGTAATAATACAATGTAATGCATTACAGTTCTGTTGGATTTTTCTGTGATAAGTTTTTTTGGCTGTAAATTTGGTTACTTGTAGTAACTGTGTCTTAGCGATACCAAGCGAAAATACTAATTTTGTTTTTGCTTATTTACAATGCAAGGTAAGTAATAATACAATGTAGTGCGTTACAGTTCTCTTGGATTTTCTATGATAAGGTTTTTTACTGTAAATTTGGTTACTTGTAGTAACTCTGTGTCTTAGCGATAGTAAGCGAAATTAATAATTTTGTTTTGGATTATACACAGGAAAAAATCTTGGGCTAAAACGGCCTCTGCTTTGCTTCTATATTGTTTGAAAGTTTCTGTTAACTATTTTCCTTGAGCGTTTATACATGCATTATGATCTATTTTCCTTCTTTATGAAGGTGTTTGCATGTCTGCATTTATCATGAGCGAAGTGGATGAAGATGACCTTGATGTTTTAAAACAGATGGAGGAGATATATCAGGTATAACACATGTAGCACCATTTTTTGTTTTTGTAAACATGATCTAAAGCAATAAAAGTAATGTGAACATTTATGCTAATTTTGCAGAAGCTTGTAAGAAAGTTTCATGGTGAGAAAGACAAGCTGGAAAAGAATATAGGGATTAATGAACGAGGATTGTTTGGGGCATTATCTAGTTGTTGCATGATGGACAGTGACATGTTATGCCATCCTTCTGGCTTCAGCTGTTGGCTTGAAACTATGCCTTTAATCGATTGTACTAGTTTTGCTCTGGATATGCGGCTACTTCAAGAGCTATCCAGTATAGTTGTTCTTGATGGGAGGGAACTTGAATCTGTAAGATTTAACGGCATATTTATATTATTTGGACATTGCCTATCTGGATTGTCTTAATATATATATATATATATATATATATATATATTTTAAAATTTAGTTTGGTCTGGAATTACCCGGACGGAAAATCAAATCTGGAAACTGATCCAACTTTGTTTTCGGCCGAAGTTGACTCGACCAATTTGAAAAGTTAATGTCGTGATTTGTTTAAAGTTTATGAACTGACAAGTGTGCTGTCAGGTTACTGTCACCGATTTAGGAGATAACAAACCATTTACTACGTAATCATTTTTTTTTAATTTCCGAAAAATGGGCTTTAAAATTCTCGTTTGGAAGGAAATGGGGTTGATCTTTATCAGCTAAAAGCAAAGTTTTTTCTTGTGTAACAAATTCTCGTTTGATATTTTGTAAATGTAACAAATTGTCAGCAAGCACTTGCAGCCATTGTATCGTGTGTGTTTATATCTCTGAGATATGTTTGGCTGAGCATGGATGATGTGTCTATTACTTTGTTTGTGTTTAGGGCTTATCTAGTTTGCGTTGGCTTCTGGAATCTACTTTGAAGTATTCCATAGACTGTTCTTCAAGGCCACCGACTGATTTCTCTCCTTATCAGAAAGTATCATGGATTCTTGATGCTTGGACCTCAGTCAATTCTGGTCAGTGCAACTTCTTCTCTACAAAAGCAATTGCATCTTAACTTAAACTCATACTTATCTATCTTTTTACAGCACGTGCACACATTTCTAGTAGTGTTCTGGAGATGTGGTTTAATTGGCACACATCTTTGTGGAAGCATCATTTGCATCGTGAAAAGGTAGGCTTCCAAGGTTCATTATGACGTTATAAATGGTGGGGACGATTCATCATTTTGTGCAGATACTTACATTTCGTTGCTTTTGGATGTGGTGCAGAAATTATTGAGCCGACATGTTTATGCCGATCTGGTACCTGATATGCTATTTCAGCCAGTGGCAACACTGTCCCTAGACAAGATTCTGTAAGGAACCATAAACTATTTGCAAAAATATACTTTTTACTTCTATGTTACTTCCTTTATTCCTTAGATACATTAGTTTCATTTTTGAATTAGTAAAAGGAACACTGATATTTAATTATTCAAAGAAGCATTTCTAAAGCTATACTATAATGAAGGAAAGTATAAAAGTTAGTCTACTATGTGGTTAGAACTTGTTACAAAATGAAGCGTGTAACATACTTTTATTGTACTATATTTAGTTTAATTTATTTTGTTTTAAATGTTCAAATGAAGGCATAATCCAGTTGAGATCAAGGATTTCACTGCACATAGGTTGAAACTTGGAGTTGCTTCCCGTAATCTTTGGCAAAGTTCTCCACACGTTGCCAAGTGCTATCGTTTCTTTTTGTCATCTGCTCAAGCTCTCTTTCTGCAGGTTACTATTTATTTAGGTGATGATGTTGCATATTGCTGAATAGAAATACTCATTTTTGGTTTTATCTTTTCATTCAGATTATACTTGCCCACGAAAAGTCCTTTGAAGCTGATAGTTACTCGATAAAGTCCAAATTCTTTTCAGCTCAGGTAAATGTGATGATGATGAAAACTTTTATTTGATTAGATCTTCCATTCTGGTTACGAATATTAATATCTTATTAATTACAGCAACCTGATGTGAATGCTATTTTATCTCTTCTGAGATCATCAACCCACCATGTTTTGAAGAACTTAACAGATTTATTTATAAAGCCACTTCTTCATGAGCTATATGCCCAAAATCCAACAGGTAAACAGCTGATGATACTTCACTAAACTGTACTTCCGTCAGTTGTCTTTTGCTGTCTGATCACCCTTTTTTTGGGAGTATGTAGATCCCTTTCTTAATGTTGGTTCTGCTTGGTTACGAATTGGGACATTACGGTATCATCTTTTACAATGCTGTGATGAGCTGGATCCAGCTGTGAAGAAGAACTTTAAATATAATCAGTTGATGAATAGGATTGCAGCACTTGAACTTGATATAGAAGTACTATTTCTCTCTCTCTCTCTCTCTCTCTATATATATATATATATATATCTTGCTTGCACATGTTGGTAAATATGCTGCACCAAAAGGTGCAGTCAAGTTCCAATGCTAAAGGCAAAGTTTATAGAAACCAGAAATTTAGATCCATGATAAATTTCGAAACTTAACTTGTATAGTTGGTTATAATTACCAGATGTAACAACTTTGCATTTTATAATTTGTTTTTTTCATCAAATGGTGGCTCTGAATGAAAGCAAGCCAGATCATCTGTTATTTTCTTAGTACTTCTCACAATGGGAACCCAGTCATATATTGGTCATAAATGTGGGGAGTTGGCATTACTTTGGTGTAGCCCAATATATTTCGTATAGACGTCTATGTGTGTATGATTTCGGTCTTTTTTTCTTCAATGCTTAAATCGTTCTTACAGGTGCGGCAGGAGTGTGTGTATCTAGCGGGAAGTTTCTCTTTAAGTGAAGTTGATAAGGAGAAACTACAGTCACTAAACAATCTTAAAGCTGAAAGAAAGAGGCTCCAAAGACAGGTAAAAGTATCATTTGCACATATTAATACAATTGTTGTTCTTTTGCTTTTTCCCTATCGTTGCATAAAGGTGTCCTTTTCAACTGCATGGTTTGCTTCTTGTCATTTTCAGGTTGTGTTTCGTTCTGATCCTGGGAAATATAAGAAGTTGAGATCTGAATGCGATGAATTCTTAAAGTTGGCTGCAAAACCATTTAATCTTTTAGAGAACATGGGGAATTTAAGTATGCAAGGGGTTGCTGACCAAGTGCATAATTGGCAGGTATTAATGATGTATCTGAATAACATACTTTTTGTTAGAGGTGGCAATTTTGAGCCATATACTGATGTATTGGTCGCTTCATGTTTTTGTTTTATCTGTAAAATGGGTCAAAGGGGTATAATTATTAAAGAGTTATACTGTAATCATAAACGTAGAACCTACATCTTATCATAAACTTTTTTGGTCAACCTGGATGGTACCAAATTGGATCTGTTCCCTACCTGCCCATTTGCCACATCTACTTGTTTAATATCAACCTCTATGGAAATTTCTTATGTATGCAGCTAACATTTGCCTTCCAAATCTTCTTTTTTAGGAAACTGCAACATGCTTTGTGGACAGATTATCTAATGAATACTCCGATTATGTTGACATTACTCAACCTGTTCAGATTGCAATATATGAGATGAAATTAGGCTTGTCGTTGGTTCTGTCAAGCATCCTACGTAAACGATTTTTGGATAGAGCTGGACATGACAACATTGATGCTTGTTTGGTAATATATATTTGTGTATTGCTTTGATCAAAAATACTGTCTTTGCTGATTTGGTTTGTGTATAAATCTTGGTAGGGGGCAATTTATTCATTTATAAGGTTCCCTAGAGGCATGGCAAGAAAAGATGTTTCATATATAGAGGACAGTTTCAATGCTGATCTTTCATACTTCGATAAAGCCTTTCCTACTTATATAGGGGAAGATGAGATGAACTTGGTGGAAACTTTGGTTACTTCTGCCATAGACAATAATTCCAATGAAGAGGTTTTTTGAATATTTTTTTTATACATCTTACAGCATATAGTGTTGATCATATTTTCTAGGAATCTGAGATGACCGATACATGTTTTGTTTTTGTATTAGGGATCTGTGTTGCAACTTAAAGCTGCAATACATCAAAATATTGTTGTTCGTGTGGTGCATTATGTGGCTCAGGCACATTTCCTTGACGATCCATCATTCAAGGTAATAGCTTCTTATAGTTGTGCACACATTTATGTATTTATCTATGTATTGCCAACTGTTTCGTTTCAAGGCATACACTAAATGTATACTTACTATTTTATGCTTGTTATCCATCAGCTTTTGGATCGGATGTTTGATGAGTTTGCAAATCTTTGGATAAAAATGAAAACTCAAGTTAGAACCAAAGAAGAACTTGATTCTCAACAGTACAGATTCAAGCCTCGTGCTTTTGATATTAAAGATGTCATTGAAATGGACGTATCTACCCTTGAAAGCTCAATTGCAGGCGAGGCTTTCTCAGAGTGGCAGGAGTTGGCTTCTGAGGAACTGGAAGTATCTGTTGCGAAGGTAACATTTCTTGAGGCTACAAGCATTGATCTTGTGGGGGCGGGCGTAGGGAGTTAAGTTGTCGGAGGGGGTGGGGTGGATAACGGTAAAGGTTATATTCAAACAAAAAAGTGGAATTCAATGAAGAAAAGCTAGAAGAAAGCTACATTCAAACTAATAGCAGGGTTACTTCAAAGTCAACCACAAGTGTATTCTGATAATGGAAGTAAATGACATTTTGATACCCACAATAAGTAAGAAAAACATAGTTAGCATTAAAAAATTTAAGGGTATCAAAAACCTAAAAAATATTCACAGCATTCAAAAGCATTATATATATTGAATTATGTAGCATGGATTCCTAAACCCTGATGATTTTTTAGTATACAGTTTTTCAATAAAATATGAAAACTTAGAAGAATTAGGTGCAAGTCATGAGTACAGCTTTTTATTTTTTGAAAGGCAAGTTTTCACACAAATCACCACACATTTGTCCCAGAGTTAGACTTGAACCGACACCATCTTGGTTGGTGGTTCATCTTGATAACTAGATTATGGAATTTGAAAAATGGTGAAGTAAAACGGAACATTTTTATCTCGCTGAAAATGGAGGGGAGTCTTCGGGAAATCGCGTTGCGCTATGTCTGAAGGGACAAAAGAACGGCATCCCCTCTCCCTCATCTGCAACTGGCTTTTTTTACATTTAATGCTCTGGGTACATCTTTTATGTATACACTTGCTACATGTAGAAAAATGCTGATGAAGATCACAAGGTGTTGGAAAAAGATTGGAATCTCCTGGTGGAATCTGTGCTGAACAAAATGGTTAATGTGTATCATACAATATTTGGTTCATCCGATCTCTTTCAACCTGTGAGTCTACTGTTTGGACCCTTCTACTTGTAATTTCAATAAGAGATAAGTGTACAGGTGGCATTTAAAGCCCAGGTACTATGAGTGGGCCAATTTGGGTTATGCTGTATCTCTAATGGATAAAAATGAGAAAAATCAAATAATTGGCTAAATCCTAAATTCTACTATAAATATTAGATCATTATGGAAACAGTATAATTCTTGTAATCATATTTACTAATCATATATAAAAATGTTCAGTTTTGTAATACCTGTTTAGAACTGGCCCTGTTTCGGTCAGCTACTCGACCCGACATTTTGTGATTTCTGGATCAGTACATTGAAATGGCTTCTAAATGTTTCTTTTACTCAGGCTGGGCTGGTTCAAGTATCTGATTCTGATAGGTTGCGTTCTTTCTTGGACTCGTATGAGTTGGGTACAAGAGTAATAAAAGGTGATTAATTTTGTGATTGTTCAGTTCTGTATGATGATAGTCCACATATGTGTCTATCTGCAAATAGGATACACATCTTATATTATTACGCCTATTATTAGATCTAGAGGGCCTATTATGCTCGAGTTTGGATACTAAGCTTATCCCAGAACATGTACTGCGCCTTTGCTTGGAGCATGATCAGGCGTCTGTTTCAAATGCTTACAACTTCTACAAGGTTTAATATGCTATTTACTTTTCCTTTAGTTATGCCATTTACTTTTATGCTCTTAACAATTTCCATCCTATTGATATAGGAATCAAATGCTTCCATGTTGGTTAAGATGGTGGATCCATTAATGAATCTTCAAAAACGAATTCGCCATCTTTTAAGTGAATGGGATGATCACCCTGCTCTTCAGAAAATTGTGGATGTGATTGATATGATCTTGTCTATACCTATGAACACCCCTCTTGCTAAGGTCGTACACAGGTTTTTCTTTTTTTTGGACGATAATTATGAAGAAAAAATGAGAAAAATTATCAAAGTGATTCTTAAAGTGTACATGGAAATACTATGTAGATTTGCTTTTAAATTGCTACAGCTGGTCATTTGCATTTTTTTTTTCTGGTTGCAGCTTTATATATGTATGTTGTTTTTTTTCTTTTATAGGCTATGTCAGGCTTGCAGTTTTTACTTAATAGAGTTCGGAACCTTCAAGAAACTGTTTCAAAGTCCCCCCTTTCTACCCTTTCTGGTAAGCTATACATTTTCTTCAGACTTGTGTGGAGACTAGTTTTATATCCTTGAGGGCTCTCATTCAATTTCCCGTTTCCCAATTTGCAGATCAAGTAGATCCTCTTTTTTCTCTTGTGTCTTCATGGCAAAAAATGGAATTTGAAACGTGGCCTACTTTAATTGATGAAGTTCAAGCTCGGTTTGATGCAAATGCTGGCCAGGTAAAATTATTTAAATTAGTCAACCTTTTGAATACTTTTTTAGATTTATTATTTGAGTAGAATGATTTATGAATGTGAATTAGTTTTCTTATTTAGTGCTGCCCGTCTTGTCAGTTTTTATATTTACACCAGTAACGAATTTATTACTGGTGTTCTCCTGCAGTTATGGTTTCCTTTATACTCGGTTCTTCGGCAAAGTCATTCTACTGATACTAATGACTATAGGCAGACCACCATACAGAGGCAAGTTGATACTTTAACTAAGGGGTAAATTCTAGATAAAGACATTAAAGATTATTAACATATCTACATAACTCTAATGCACACAGTTTAGAGGAGTTCATTCAGACTTCCAGCATTGGTGAGTTTAGAAAGCGTCTTCAACTTGTGTTTGCCTTCCATGGCCACATCAGTACTGCAATAAGTCGGAAATCTACTTTAAGGTTTGTCCATATTCTGTATTCCATAATGTAGCTTTGGGGAATTTCCGAATTTGCTTGATTAAGGGTAAGATAAGTATACCTAATGTGCAACAGATAATGATGGATGGATGGGTTTTCTGGTGGTTAGGTTTACGGGTCTGATTTTGGTACAAAAGTAAATATTGAGGTTATATGCATTAAGTCAACCATTTTTGCTGTTCCTTTTTAGCTGATATTTATTGTGCTGATCTATAAAGATACATACAACCCAGGTGGACATGTTTATAAGTAAATAGGTTACGCAAGTAAATTGGTCGGAATTGCCACCTCCAGAAAATGTGTTTTTCCATCCCTGGTGGTAACTTTACCGGTTTCAGAGTCCTATTAGATTGTTTTATGAGGGCCTTTGTTATGTTGTTTTATATGTTGCAGTCGTGGTCATGAAGACAATGTGAAGATTCTGTATAATACTTTTGGCTTCTATATTCAATTCATACCTACGTAAGTCATCATTCACGTATTAAAATTTATTTGTTATATATAATCAAACAAGGTTTTTAGATATTACATAAGTTATGCATATTACATGTAATGTTCTTCCTATGTCAGTGTACTGGCGCAATTAGCATCTCATAGGAAGAGTCTTGAGGGGGAGATAAATGAACTCCTGAAATTGTGCAAATGGGAACGTACTGAGTGGTATATGACGATGGAAAGTTCAAAACGGACGCGTGAGAAATTCAAAAAGCTTATTCAGAAGTATACTGTGAGCGTCGACCTTTAGATTAATTTAATAGGGTTGAAGGGAGTGGATAAGTTATAGTCCCATTTGTTGACCCTTGTACATGTTGATGTCACAGGATATGCTAAAGCAACCAGTAATGCTTATTCTGAATCAAACATCAGCTCAAAGTGAATTACAAACAATAGCAGTTCATGATCGTACTTTTTTTAGTAATTCTTTTGAGAAATACAAGCGAGTTCTTGATGTTGCTAGCCTTGAAACTCAATGCCGAAACAAAAGGAGGTACTTATATATGTTGGTTTATTCCTAGATTTGCCAAACTAATATTATTTGGAGATTGCATTTTCAGTCCATGTGCTTATGTATAGTTTATATGGGATGTGTTTATCTTTAACTTTTCAAATAGAAACAATTTAGTTCAACTTGGAACATGTTAAAAGTTACCCGAGTCTATTTTTAATATGTACAATCTTCTAACATGTTGTATTGAAAGGTTATAATAATTACTGTAATAATATTGTTATTGTCCATTTCCGATCCAACCCTATTACCCTCCTCTAATGTTATGTTAATGTATCACTTCTTGTAAATTAATGTACAGATTCTTATGGCCATCCACTTGGAGAAACAGAGTGGATCTTACATTGGAAGATATACGCCTTGCAAAGGCTGTCAACTCTGACTATCCATTTGTCTTCTTGCAGGAAGCCAAAGGTTTTTTATTTGTAACTGATTTCACATTTTTGTGCTTGTTTTTTTATTTATGGATTGTTTTTAACTCCGGGGTAATCTGCAGGCAATATAGATGTTGTCAGCAAGTTTATAGATTCTCAATTTGCAAGTGGTGTTCCCGAGGAAGAATGGACACAAGTCCAGTTCACCTTTGAAAAAATCATCACCAATGTAATTGATTGTGGTGAACTATGGAAGGATGAAAAGAAGAGTTTAGGAAAGCGAAGGGCTCTCTCTGAACTCCTGAAGCTATTGGATACTTGTGGATTGTCTAAGCATAGATCTACTAGGGCGCTCTCTAAATTACTAAACTTATTGGATAGTTGTGGATTGTCCAAGCATAGGCCCACATTCATTGAGGTACCACTAATATTGCTTTTCTAGTTAAGATCAATCCTTTGTATGAAGCAAGGTGGTGAACCGGGTGGGTCTGCTCAAAACAGGTTGATGTTTCCTGAAACACTTCATATCTTTTTATAAACAATTATTGTGCTGGATATGATTGTACATCTTTTATTTTTCATTGTAAACTAGTTTTTTTTTATTAAATACAATGGTTTTGAGATTTTATTCTAGATACTTTGGGACTTCGACCTGTACCCTTTTTAGCTAATTTTTCATTTTACCCGTTTGGTCTCCCTAAAGTTCAAATTTCATTTTACCTTATTGGCTATTATTTCTAACATTCTACTCTCCCCATATGTTGATGCAAGATAGTTTCTCTCAAATTTATATGTGATCATTATGTTTTCTTGTTCATTTAGGATACGTCCATGACAAATGAATCAAGCAGATGGTTTCTCCAACCGTCCTATATAATGGAGCATTTGCTACTTAAAGAAGACAGATTATCCTCTGGAAATCTTGATGTTACTGCCCTAGAGAAGGCTCAAAATCCTCCCATGGATCTTGGAATTGATTGGAAAACTGCAAATGAATACTTCTTCAAGAGTATATCTTCCCTGGGCCATCTTCAACAAGTCTGCTTTAATTTTCACAAGGATTTCACACTCGATCAGGTAAACTAATTAGCTTAATTTTATTCGACGTGGAGATGCACACATCTGTTTTCCGTAAGCATCAAAAACTAGAAGATTTTTCAGCATGCATGTGAATTTCTTCGGTAAAGTCAGATTTGACTTAATATGCTTTTTCTTGGATGTCCTCTTTTAGTATGTTTTTGGTCAATATAAATTGATCCCAACAACTATATATGTTTTAAGCATTCACTAAGTTTGACTTTTTTACTCATTTATCCCGTTGGAGATTATACACAACCAGATGAATGGGTTGAATGGCCACCTCTGTTCACTACCATCGTGTCAAGTGTACTTGATGAAGATGTATTGCAATGCATTGTATAGTTTATGCTATTCAATTCAGTGATGAACCTTATTTTCTGTGTAGGTTAATAAGTCTGTTTCTTACCTCGATCGTCTTGTTGAGATACAAAAACTACATAGAGCTGCAGCCTATGAACTTGCTGAGGGCTTGGAACGCCTAAAGAAACGTACTTCGCCACTGCAGAACTTGTTTATGAGTAGATCTGGGTGCTCCTTATCTCGCAATCAGGATATCGTTTTTAACTGCATGTGGCGACAGAAGGTTGTTTTTAGTTGCAATTGACTTTATATCTATATAATAATGATTACTATTGAAACTTTATGATGGTGCTCATTTTACAATTTACTGTTGCAGCAACTGTTTGATGCTATGTGCAACACTTTAAATGATGAATGCTTGTTGCTAACGAGTATTGAAAGTAACCATTTAAACAAATGTCCAAGTGTTGGAACGGCTGCTAGTCAGATTCGTCATTTTCTAGGGAAGTTTGTTTTCAACTTCAAGAAGTCTAAGGTACTATAGTTATTATTAGAGTCTATCATGGTACAAATCAGTTATGTCTTAAGAAGCTTGACAGGCAACATACTTTGCATAGTTGATCTCTTCTTATGGAAAAGAATTACAGCATGAACAACTTAAAATATTATAATAGATTGTTTTTTATTTTAACTGTTTTTTATACAAAAAAATCTATAATTGAAGTTTTCTAATTTTCTCTTACATATTTTCTGAAATGTAATCATCTTTTATGATAGCAGACAAATTTCGTTTTCGACTTTGAAATAGCTCGTTTTATATATTATTTTATTTATTGGCATCATTATTTTTGATGTTAATATTTTATTATTCTATATCCTAACACTAACATTATCCACGCCGACAGGACTTGCTAGATAATTATCTTTTTGGTGATTGCGGCAGTCTAATTAGTACATCAGTTGTACTGTATCCGTATGGTGTTACAAATCAAATGGAACAATTTGTCCAACAGAACTTTTTATTGATCCGGGATTTTAAAGAGCAATTGTGTGCTATTCGGAAACAAGATGTGCAGGCAGGATTAGCACACGATGTTCTGCTTGACCATTTCGAGGATATCTTCACCAAGGTTTGTTATTTTGCATTAGGATTTATATTTGGTGTGCATTCTAATCTTATATGCAATCTATGTGACATTTTTATTGTCTCAGGCTAGCCTTTTAGATGATTACTACAATTCTGCTTTGGAAGCAATGAATCAGTCAGGAAAAGTTCAAAATGTTGAGATTTTGAAAGCTGAAGATCGGTTCAATGAGTCGCTTAGGAAAGCATGTAAACACATTGTCGATGGATTTGAGCGAGTTAACTTGATCAATAGCAGGCTAGACCCTTCAGAAGATTACCTTGGAAATATCAATACGTGGCAAGTTTTATTTGCTTCTAGAGCAGAGAGTCTGCAATTGCACACTATACATGATGAATTAGTGAAAGCTCTTGAGTTTGCTGTATGTGCCTTCTAACTTTGCGATTCGTAGTTTTGAACTTTTTTTTTAACTGTTTTCATTTTTAATCTGATTATTATTTATCCAGCGGAAACTCATGAACCTCTATCGGAATGAAGATACAAGTCTAGTTCTTGTTGAAGCACAACTGAAGCATCTGCATTCGTTATTGGACTTAATGATTACCTTTGGCAATGGTCTTCTTAATGATTTTTTGCTGGCTCACAGAACTGTAAGTTTGGTTATATTCTATAGGAGGAAAAATGGGCTGGTCGGGTCTTGGTTTTGGGTAATAATAGCTACTTCTATTATGGGTTTCGATTGGGTTGACCCACCAATGTTTCGATTTTATAACACCTAATGTATTAAATATGATGATATAAACTGCAATTCTAGGATATTATAATTGAGATTTGAAAATTTTATGATGCAGTTGTCTATGGTTACCCATGCACTCGCCGAGATCTTTGCATCATTATATTCCCAAGGTTTTGGATGCTCCACAGAAAACCAAGAGGAAGATAATGGTCCTCAAGATGCAACTGGGACTGGTATGGGGGAGGGTGCTGGGATTAAAGATGTCAGTGAACAGATAGAAGATGAAGATCAGCTACTTGGTACTAAAAAGGTACCTAACTGTGATATATGCCCTAATTAGCATTCAATTGAGTACGGTTTGCTATAAATTTATATAATGTCTGTTACTGCAGGATGATGAACAAGATGCCTTGAATGATGTTCCAAGTAAAAATGATAAAGGTGTAGAGATGGAGCAAGATTTTGATGCTGATGCATCAAGTGTCAGCGAGGATGAAAATGAGTATGAAAACGATGATGCAACGGAGGAACCACAACTGGATTCTGTCCTTGGAGACACTGGAGATGACAGTGAAGTTGTTGATGAGAAACTCCGGGATAATAAAGATGATGAAAATGATGAAAATCCCGGGGAAAACGAAAAATACGAGACTGGACCATCAGTCAAGGATAATGATCCTAGTGGTAGAGAGCTTAGAGCCAAAGAAGATGATTTGCCAACTACTGATGAAACGGTAGAGTTAGATCCTGATGAATCAAACAAACAAAACGATGAACACGGAGAACAGGCTGAACAGCTCCCTAGTGATACCGAAGATATGAACGTAGATAAAGATGAAGCGTTTACTGAACCTACCGGATTGGATCCTGTGGTGGATCGTGATGATGATCTTGACATGAATCAGCAAGATGATGTTGATGACAATGAAGATGGTGGAACAGAAAGGGTGGATGAATCAGCAGATATTTATGGTGAAGAAGAAATTAATCAAGCGGACCAGGAGGAAATCGAGTTTGAAGGGCAGACTGAAAATTCTGAGATGGATACTGAAGAAAATAACCAAGAAAAGAAAACCAATGATAACATGGAGGCACCTAAGAAAGAATTCGCTGCGCCGGTTAGAAATGATTTTGGTACCGGACTCCAGCAAAATAATGAATCTGCCACTCGGCCGAATAGTGAGTCAAATGGAGCATCGATGAGAGATGTTGCGCCCGAAGTTGCATGGTCCGATAGTAACGATGTTCAAAGTGACTTGGCTCCTATACAAGGTTTACCTAGTTCTTCAAAGAATGAAATTACTGTAGCTGATTCATCAAAGGGCGGGAAACTAAATGATGAGCATGTTAGTCAATTACCTGAGCTCGATCCTTCATCTCTTCAGAAAAACGATCCAAACCCATTTCGTAATGTTGGTGATGCGCTTGATGGCTGGAAAGAACGAGCAAAAGTTTCGGTTGACTTGGAAGAGAAGGAAGCCGATCCTGTGGATGATTTGGATGGTGGAGATGAAGATGCACATGCAGATGAGTACGGTTTTACTTCCTGGATGGGGAAAGGAACCGACCAGGCGCTTGGGCCGGCTGCAGCTGACCAGGTTGATAAAAATGTTGATGGAAAAGACCCCACTGATGGTGACACTGATGGTGGAACCACCAAAAAGAAAGATGATTCTGAAATGGACATTGAAGAACAACACCTTGAAGCGCGTCCAGTTAAGAATCATCCGTTAAACATTGGAATTACGGTTCATGAAAAGATGGAAGTCGAAGAAACAAAGGTTCCTGATGAAACTCCTGAAGTTTTCAACCCTTCCGAAGATGATGATTCTGGTAATTCAAAGAGTTTGGTGTACATGAAAAGGTCTTATATGACAGACGACATACGACAGTTCGGACCACTTTCTGTTGCTGATGATGATATAGGGATGGCCCGCAATTTCGAAGATGTTTCCAGTGATACGAGGGATACTGCTACTGCTTTATGGAGAAGATATGAGATGCAGACAACAAGATTGTCTCAGGAGTTGGCTGAACAGCTGCGTTTGGTCATGGAACCAACTCTTGCTAGCAAGCTACAAGGGGACTATAAGACTGGAAAACGGATAAACATGAAAAAGGTATAAATTTTTTTGGCACATTGTTTTTAAAGGTGGCAAGGCGGGTTAGGTACTGGTTTATGTTTGTAAGGGGTAGATAGGATTCCCGCCAATATTTATTACCCTTTACGAAAACAATATTATTTTGAATAAAAGGATTTAAAAGTCATCAATCCGTATCCAAATTAACCAGTTAATAAGTAATTGGGTTAAATTCTGCCACCTCTTGCCTATTCCTTAAATATTTCTCAGGGGTGCTCCGATATTTATATTGGTGGCCATTTCCAGGTAATACCATATATTGCAAGTCACTACCGGAAAGATAAAATATGGTTGAGACGGACACGGCCTAATAAGCGTAACTATCAAGTTGTGATTGCTATGGATGATTCCCGCAGCATGTCAGAGAATAATTGCGGGAATGTTGCTATTGAAGCTTTGGTGACAGTTTGTCGTGCAATGTCTCAACTAGAAGTCGGAAACTTAGCAGTAGCAAGCTTTGGGAAAAAGGGAAATATACAATTACTACATGACTTTGATCAGCCCTTCACAGGGGAATCTGGAGTTAAGGTTAGTATTTCAGGAAGGTGGCAATCTGGTTAATTTTGATAAATGTTAATATTCAAAGATTGAGATTATTAATCATACTTTTCATATTTTCTGGTACTTTTATTGACTGGATCTTCTTAACATGTTAGATGCTCTCGAGTCTGACTTTTAAGCAAGAGAACACGATAGCCGATGAACCCATGGTTGACCTTCTGAGATATTTGAATAATACTCTAGATTCTGCAGTAATGAATGCTCGATTATCATCTGGACAGAATCCTTTAGAGCAGCTTGTTTTGATCATAGCTGATGGTCGTCTCCATGAGAAGGTACCCTTATTGTCATTAGTAGTCAGATA
>JAOEHQ010038704.1:0-12531 GCA_025447715.1 Asclepias incarnata | reverse complement strand
ACACACATTAATAATGAGCTACTAAATGTCACATAATAAATCACATTAAGCACATAAATGACAATCAAATAAATTATTTACCAAATAACCACAATTCTTAACAACAATTCAACATTGACTAACTGTCAAAGCTAATGGAAGGAACCAAAAAGTTCGGGATGTTACAATATACGCGGTGTGAACTTATACGCGGTCAATTATATACGCGGGGACTAAATGTGTAACTTTTCAAACTATTAACATCCAAGAACTAAAAGTGTAATAATTCACAAACTTTGACTATTTTTACAGAAATAGTCCTTAGGATTTATGAAACATATTAAATGAACTCGAACTAAGTAAATGGCATTTCAATTGGTACTTATAGTTAAACATAAACTTATAATCGAGCAAGTGACCTTATAGTGTTACTAATTGTATCATAGGTCCCGGTTGTGTTGATTTGTGATCCGCTCGTGCTCGTAACTCGTTGCTTTAACTCCCTCCATAACAGGTGAGTACAACCCCTTTTACTTTAAATGTTTTATAAATGGGGTGAAAAGCATGTAACTAAACTGTTTTCTAAATTAAGAATGAACAGTAACAGATGGGGTATCTGAATTGAACTTTAACTATAAGTGTGTCCGTACTGAGGGTATGGTAACCTTATAGAATTTAACTGTGATTAAGTTGTATGTTTAGTTACTAATAAGTATATACATGATTATAACTAGTTAGTAGTGTGCCTTAGATGTGGTAGGTTAGCCGTTGATACACCTTATAGATAAACATCGAAGGTGTACTACTAACAAGTTATAAAGTAGCGTGTATATAGAGATAGTAACTACTGAGTAATTGGAACTGAACTTAGATTGAATTGAACTGTCTTGTACTAGAACTGTACTTTAAGATTGTAACTATGGGTACTGTAGATGTACCTGATCTGTACTAAGATTGAAACTGAACAGTAGAACTAAACTGTTATAACTGAACTGTTGAATGTTGTGATATGATTACTATTATTACATACACGTGAATATAATTGACTTAGTAAAATACTCTAGACGTGGTAGGTTAGCCGCTGGTACACCTTATCTATAAGCATGGAAAGTAGATTACTAATAGATTATAAAGTAATGTGTACGTAAAGATAGTAATTGGGAACTGTAACTGTACTGAACTGAATGATTTGAACTATAGCTGTACTGTATTGCATCTGTCGTGTTATAACGATATGGATTGTTATGATACAGAACTATGGTAAGGTTACATGTTGATGCGTAATGCCACTGAAGGTTGTAGTGTATCTGCGTAATGCCACTAAGAGATCATAATTTCTTTGTGCCAGAAATTATGGAAACGTATCAATTGCTATTAACTCTTTTTATCAGAGCCTAGGATATCTATGAATAGCGCTATTTAGGACAGGCCAGTCCTTACTTGCAGAACTGGCAAGTGCATAGTATCTGATTATGCCTGCGTACTGATCATACGTAGTCGGACTAAATGTGTTGTAGAACTGTAATGGCCAGGGCTTAGCAAATTGAAACCCTTATTATAATATTCATGTACATATTTATTGTACACTTATTTGAACTGTGAGATATTGATATTGAGTGAACTTGATATTAACTGTGACATTGTTGTAACTGTTATATTCTGTTATTGGATTGGGTAATCTACGAACTGAATAGATGAACGGAAATCGGTAACTTTTTGAACTCAAACCTGTACCTCACTCAACTACCAATGTAGTTGACACTTGATTTCATGCTTTTTCAGGTAATCAGGAGTAGGCTAAGTAGTCAAGCTTTCTAGTTTTCAGAGCTTGGACGACTCCTGAAACGTAGATGATCAAGCTCTCTTTTGTGTCTACATATGTATTTATGTTTATAACTCTTATAATAGGATGGAGTGCGTATAGTCCTGTAACTTTTGTAACAAACGTTGTAACAAATGTTATTATTATCGTAATGTACGGTGTGTTGTGATCTTGACTGTTGAGTATGTACTATTTATCTACGCATCTCGTGTATTCCGCATTAGCGGGGTGTGACAGAGTGGCTCCTTGTGACGTGAGTACATGTTCGAGTGTATCTGGGTGGAGTAACTCACCACTAATGTGTTAGAGCATAAACGGTATACTTTGGGATTAGTTATGCAATTCCTTAACGACGTAGATGGACCACCGAAAGGTCTACCCATCAAGTGGGGTGTGAGATTCCCTGTTAGATCTTATGATCGCCTACACACAACCCCAACCTTCCCATGTGTTAGCGGACGAATGTCACAGAAAGTGTAAAGTGAACGACGAAATGGAAAGTGAAAGTGAATGACGGATAAACACGATTATGATAATGATTCCTATTATGATTTATGTCAATGTGTATGATGCGTAATGTAATGAACATGGTTTAAAAAATGTAAAATTGCTAAATGTTTTACTAACGATATATATCTTACTTAGCTAATTTATTACATAACACTTGTTTCTTGAAGCTATGATGCATATGTGAGGCTGGGTCTGAAGATGGATAGTTACCAGCTAGTAACTTTACATTACACATTACCTATTCAATATGATTTAGATTATGTTATGTTTAGGGATTTACAAGACGAAAGATTATGTAGACTTGTATGGAATTTATGTTGTTGCCATTAAGGATTTCGGTTACCTTTGCTATGCTATGGATTTAGTAACACTGTGTTTTAATAAAAGATAATCCCGACAGGAATTATAAACATTTATTAATATGCTTTCGCTTGATTTGACGCCGTTAGGCAAAAAAATTTGAAATATGTATTTTATAAAAGATGCGTGTTACAAGTTGGTATCGGAGTAGCAACTTAAGTGAACCAAGACTATTTACCTTAGGTTTGGACTTAAACCATAGGGACTTGTGTATGATAGGCTAGGTAATTGTGCTTTAGCCTTAAGAAGTATCGATTAGGACGGGTTGGGTCGAGTGAGAATGTAGAATTCAGGTTATTATGTGTGTTATATGATTTAATATGATCTGATTATATATAGCCTTTTTTCTCTATTTCTCACCCTATTCGTCACTAAGTTTCTTCATTTACCTTACAGAAATATGGTGACTACATGCAATCAGACTAGCCATAATGATAATGTCGAGTCCGCTCTCGTTGGGCCCAGAAACTGTAATGCTAGGAATGATGTTGCTGCTCCTACAACAGCAGAACTTGCTGAGTTACTTCATGTGGTCAGGGCAGATCTGGAAAAGACTAGAGCTGAGCTTCAGAATGTCACCAAATAGGAGGAATGCATTTGCTCATGAACTATAAAGGTTTGAAAGTTATCCTCGTCGTAGCCGTCTGAATATGGAAGCATCTCCCACTCGTTCTGGCACTGGTGCCACATCCTCGATTCACTCTACTTACCGCCCAGAAGTTGAGGCTCCTAAAGAAAAGAATACTGGTGGTAAGAGTAATGCGACTTTTGAGTATGGGAATTTCATGAAGTGCAAGCCTGAGCCGTTTATGGGTGGACATAATCTAGTGGTTAATCTCCATTGGTTGAATCATATAGAAGTGGTATTCGATTCTTGTGCTTCCTCAGAAGATAACAAAGTGTTGTCTGCCTCTCATATGCTAAAGGAGAGTGCCTTGGATTGGTGGAATGGTAGAAACCCGGCGTTTGGAGTGACTTACATTGCCAGTATGACTTGGGGTTCTTTCTCTAAGTTGTTTGAGGCTAAGTATTGTACTCCTAGGGATAAGATTGTTATTGAAAGCGAATTATTGTCCTTAAAAATATGAGACAAGCTGATTGATGATTATGTTATTGCATTTTATGAGAAACTTCAGTTCTGTGCTCACCTATGTCCCGATGAAGCTACTACTGTTAATCGGTTTATTGGTGCTCTTCTTGCCAAGTATCATGGATTGTGTAGAACTAAAGCTACTATGAATGATGTGATTGATGTAGCGAGACACCTCGAGGATGATTTGAAGTTCAAGGTGAAGAAAGAAGGTAATTGGGGTTCAAAAGAAGGGATGATGGAGCTTCGAAGTCTAATAAGTGGTTTAAAGGTGGAACTTCTTCAACGAATAGTGACAACAAGAAGCCAAACAATTGGTGCTTTAGCTGTAGAGCACCTCATTCAGGGTCATGTTCTAAGAAGATTGTTAGGTATGACAGGTGTGCCAAGACTGGTCATGCTACAGCTGATTACAAAGAGAAGCCTCGTTGCTACAAGTATCATGAAACAGGTCACCGCATTACAGACTGTCCGAAAATGAAGAATGGTGGGAAGAAAACAGATCCATGAAAAGCTAAGGATTCTGCTTTTCAGATGACTGTTGAGGAGGCAAGGGCAAACGATGAAGTGGTAAGCGGTACTTTCCTTGTTAACTCAAAGGTTGCTACTGTTTTATTTGATTCTGGTGCAAATAAGTCTTTTGTGTCTATGTTATTTGCCTGTAAGTTTAATATGAACTACTAGTCCTCTTGAGTCTGCTATTGAGGTTGAGATCGCCGATGGTTTCACTACTATGATTCATGATGGTTATTCCAGTTGTGCTATCGAAATAGAAGGGTTTTTTTTTCCTGTCCATCTATTGCCTGCCACTCTTGCCGGTTTTAATGCGGTTATCGGCATGGATTGGATGTCCTTATATGATGCCATGATTTTTTGTGCTAAAAATATTGTCCGTATCATTACTCCTGAAGGGGAGGTGGTCTTAGTTTATGGCGACAAGAAAAATGGAAATCTAAAGATCATTAATCTTATGAAAGCTCTTAAGTATATCCGTCAGAAGAATGACCATTTTCTAGCTTATGTGATCGACGCAAGGTAGGAGAAGGCTGTGTTTTCTAAGTTAGATGTAGTTTCAAATTTTACTGATGTATTTCCCGATGATCTTTCCAGTTTACCTCCTGACCGTGAGGTCACGTTCCACATTGATCTTGTGTCGGGAGCTACTCCTGTAGTAAAGGCACCTTATCGTCTAGCTCCTACAGAAATGAAAGAGCTTATGTCATAGCTTCAAGAGCTTCTTGATAAAGGTTTTATTCATCCGAGTTCCTCACCTTGGGGCAATCCTATCCTATTCAAGAAGAAGAAAGACGGGTCAATGAGAATGTGTATCCTACCGTGAGTTGAATAAATGAACGGTGAAAAACAAATATCCTCTTCCTCGAATCGATAATCTTTTCGACGAACTGCAAGGTGCATCTTATTTCTCTGCAACACCCCGCTTTACCACAACACAATATTGTCTGCTTTGCCCACAGGCTCACGGCTTTATTTTTTGGTTGCTCGGGAAAACTTCCCAGGAGGGTCACCCATATGGCATTGCTCCTCTTATCCACAACCAATACGCCCAAAACGCGTTGTGTTATGTAAGGCCATTCATATTACACATATCCATGATCTCCCTTGTATGTTAGCGATGTATGCTTTCACACCCCCTCAACACAACTCAATGTCCTCATTGAGTTATGCCAGTGCGTCATACACTCCTAAAAATCCCAAGGGTTGCTCTGATACCACTTGTAACACCCCGCCTTGTCACAACACAATATTGTCCGCTTTGCCCGCAGGCTCACGGCTTTGTTTTTGGTTGCTTGGGCAAACTTCCTAGGAAAGTCACCCATATGGCATTGCTGCTACCCTAGCACGCTTAACCGTGGAGTTCTCCTCTCATCTACAGCCAATACGCCCAAAACGCGTTGTGTTATGTAAGGCCAATGATATTACACATATCCAGGATCCCCCTTGTATGTTAGCGATGCATGCTTTCACACCCCCTCAACACAACTCAACGTCCAAGCATACATCGCTAACATACAAGGGGGATCCTGGATATGTGTAATATGAATGGCCTTACATAACACAACGCGTTTTGGCTGTGGATGAGAGGAGAACTCCACAGTTAAGTGTGCTCGGGTGGCAGCAATGCCATATGCATGACCCTCCTGGGAAGTTTTCTCGAGCAACCAAAAACAAAGCAATGAGTCTGCTGGCAAAATGGACAATATTGTGTTGTGGTAAGGCGGGGTGTTACAAGTGGTATCAGAGCATCCCTTAGGATTGTTAGGAGTGTATGGCGCACTCGCATAACTTAGTGAGGACGTTGAGTTGTGTTAAGGGGGTGTGAAAGCTTACATCGCTAACATACAAGGGGGATCCTGGATATGCGTAATATCATTGGCCTTACATAACACAACGCGTTTGGGCGTATTGGCTATGGATGAGAGGAGAACTCCATAGTTAAGCGTGCTCGGGTAGCAGCAATGTCATATAGGTGAGTGACCCTCTGGGAAGTTTTCCCGAGCAATCAAAAACAAAGCCGTGAGCCTGCGGGCAAAGCGGACAATATTGTGTTGTGGTAAGGCGGGGTGTTACATTCTCTAATATTGATTTGCGGTCTGGTTATTACCAACCAAAGGTAGATGAAGAGAATGTTGCTAAGACGACTTTCCACACTAGGTATGGACACTATGAATTCTTGGTCATGCCATTCGGTTTGACAAATGCTCTAGCGGCTTTCATGGACTTGATGAATCGGGTTTGTCGTCCTTTTCTTGACCATTTTGTTAATGTTTTTATTGATGACGTTTTGATTTATTCTAAATCTGAAGCTGAACATCGCGAGCACTTAAGGATGATCTTGGGAATCCTTAGGGAGAAGAAGCTATATCCTAAATTCTCCAAGGGCGAATTCTGGCTTAGGAAAGTTCAACTCCTTGTGCATGTTATTTCTAAATATGGAGTTAAAGTGGATCCTGCTAAGATTGAAGTTGTCATGAAATGGGAAACGCCTAGGTCTCATACGGAGATTAAGAGTTTTCTTGGTTTAGCGGGCTTTTATAGGAGATTTATTCAAGATTTCTCCCGTATTGCCAAGCTAATGACCAAATTGACAAAAAAAAAAAAAGGGTTAAGTTTCTATGGACCGAATCTCAAGAAGATGCTTTTTAGTTATTGTAGAAGAAGTTATGTGAAGCCCCTGTTCTTGCCTTACCCGATGGTACCGATGATTTAGTAGTGTATAGTGATGCTTTAATCTCTGGGTTAGGTTGTGTTCTTATGCAGTGAGACAAAGTTATTGCTTATGCTTCATGTCAGTTGAAGCATCGTAAGAAGAATTATCCCACTCATGATATAGTGCTTGCTGTAGTGGTTTTTGCTTTGAAATTGTGGAGACATTACTTGTATGGCACTAAATGCACTTTGTATACTGATCACAAAAGTTTACAATATGTTTTCACTCAAAAGGATATTAATGTTTGACTTCGTAGGTAGATGCAGTTGATAAAGGATTATGATTTTGAGATAAAGTATCATCCGAGAAAATCTAATGTCGTAGCTGAACTAAGCCGTAAAGGGCAAGATATTACTTCTAAGCTACATTCTATGGTTGTGCAAGCTTCTTCCGGTTTACTTGAGCGCATCAAGGGCCCAAGAGGAAGCACTTCTAGCTGAAAATGTGGAAAATGAAGGTTTGGGAAAGAAGAATTATACATTTTGTGGTGAATAGCCGAGGTTTTCAAACTCTCAAGGACCAAAATTGGGTACCTAAGCTTGGAGGAAACCGAGATTTGTTACTTGAGGAAGCCCATAGGTCTTGATATTCCATTCATCCCGATGCTACAAAGATGTATGCTTATTTGAAGCCACTTTATTGGTGGCCACATATGAAGAATAATATTGGGGAGTTTGTCAAGAGATGCATGGTTTGTACTCAAGTCAAAGCCGAGAGTCAAAAACCATATGGAAAACTACAACAGTTAGATATTCCAGAATGGAAATGGGATCACATTACCAAAGATTTTGTGACAAAGCTGCCTAGGACTCGAAAGGGCAACGACATGATATGGGTTATTTTTGACCGATTGACCAAGAGTGCACATTTCTTGGCTACCCGTGAGACAGAAAAGTTGGATAAGATGGCTGAGATGTACATTGAAGAAGTGGTTTCCAAGAATGGAGTTTCATTATCGATTTTCTCGGATAGAGATAGTCGGTTTGTGTCCAATTTTTGGAAGAGTCTTCAAACAGAATTGGGAACGTACAAAGTGCATTTGAGCACTGCCTATCATCCTCAGACTCATGGGCATAGCAAGAGAACGATCCAGACTTTGGAAGATTTGTTGCGTGCATGTGCTATGGAATATGGTGGCTCATGGGATTCGCATTTACCTTTAGTAGAGTTTGCATATCACAATAGTTATCACTCTAGTATTGGAATGCCGTCGTTCGAAATGTTATATGGTAGAAAGTTTCGGACTCTAACTTGTTGGTTGGAGCCGTGTAGAAATGTTATATGGTAGAAAGTGTCGGACTCAAAAGGTTTATGTTGAAAGTGTCACCTTGGAAAGATGTTATTTGTTTTGGCAAGCGGGGCAAGTTGAGTCCACGTTTTATTGGACCTTATAAAATTTTGAAACCGGTGAATGATCAAGCTTACCAGTTAGATTTACCACCAGAGTTGGATGGTATCCACAATACGTTCCATGTATGTTATCTAAGGAAATGTTTGGTGGATGAGGTCAGTGTTATTCCTTTAGAGGATATATCCAAAGAAAAGGATAGTAGATGAACCGATCGAGATACTTGGTAGAAAGACAAAGAAGTTACGAAAGAAAATGATAGAACTTGTAACCCTGAAATGGAAGCACACTCGCGGGGAAATCTTGGCATGGGAGACGGAATATGTGATAAGGGAGCATTATCCTCACCTGTTTGAGTCAGAGACGATTCCGAGGACGGAATCCTCTGAAGGGGGTAGGTAATTGTAGCATCCCAAATCTTTTTACTTTGACCATTGACCTATTGTTAGTCCCCGTTAGTTTCTGTTAAGTACCAAGTGTAATATATGTGTTTTAATGTGATAATGTGTAAATAAGCGTAATGATAAAGTGTTATATGTTTAAAGTAATTAATAAAATGATTAATTACTGATGCCATGTGTTCCCGTTAGGATTAAAGTGTACTTAAGTATTACCATAAGTGTTAAACATGTATTTAGGTGAGATTATGAATTATTATAAAGTACAAGGACCTAAGTCACATGTTTGGAAAGATGTGTACAATTGATTACGGCCGTATATGCATGCCTTTAATCCCCGTAAACAGTTTTAGTCTCAATTAAGATCTCTCTCAAAAACCCCTAAAAGCCTCCCTTAGCCCCCATGAGATTTCAAGATTTTTGGTGGTGATTTTCATTGGTTTTCGTTCCATTAATCTTCCTTACAGGTAATACATCATTCCCGGATTGATTAATAATTTCTTTCAATAGGTTTTGTCCGTTCATTCTGGCCATAATGGTTGAGATTGAATAAACATGATGTTTTAATTGATTATTAACGTTTTTCGGTAATTAAGCGATCATAGATTTTGATATATGTGATTTTTGGATCAATTGGTGGCATCAAGTCATCAATTGAACCATAAATAAGGTCAATTTTAAGTGTACAAGTCGTAGGATTAACCATGGATGTGTATGGGATTGTTTTAAAGTGAAAATTGGGCAAAATTGAAAAATCCCGCAGGTGGTCACGACGTGACCAAGTGTGTCAGGTGTATCTAGGCTTGCGAGCAGACCAAGGGGTTGTGCTGGTTAGATGGTCACGACATGATGAAGGTGGTCACGCTGTAAATGGGTGGCCGAGAGGGAAAATAAGTGTTTGGCTTTGTTTGGATCACGGTGTGATAGTATATGGTCACGTCGCATCTGATAGGTTGAATAGGCTAAGTCCTTGTGTTTCATGTGTGGTCACAACGTAACCAGGGATGGTCATGCCATATCTTGTGACTGAAGTGTATGTGTGTATTCTTAGCTCGTTTATTGATTGTATATTGATTATAGGTTATCGGGAACACTTGCAAAGCACGGTAAGTTGTTAATTGGTTGTTGTTGCACTTAATTGAGGTAAGGTACATGGTTTTCTCACACTGTGGGCACAACAAGATATAACTTTTGTATACTAACTTCCCCAAATGATATCTTTCATGCTTATGGGTATTTCCGGATTACGCGAGAGGCTATTTGGGCTATGTACTCATGTAATGCAGCTTGTAAAGTTATTATGAGGTTAATATATGTATGTGAAAGTGATATGCATGTGTGATGACTTCATGGCTTGAACACATTTAGTTCACTAGACCTCATAGGTTGCCATGACATGTGTACATTTCAGGGCCCAAATGTGAAAAAGAGATAGTTAGGTAATGTGAACGCCTAGACTAAAATTAAAGTATTAGCTCGAGCAAAGTGTAAAGAAAGTGTTAAGCTTAACCCGCATTAGCCTTATGTAGGTTGATGTGCCATGTGATCGCTTGAGTGGCTCCTTGTGACGTGAGTACGTGTTCGAGTGTATCCGGTGGAGTAATTCACCACTAATGTGTTAGAGCATAAACGGTATACTCTGGGATTAGTTATGCTACTTCTTAATGACATCGATGGACCACCAAAAGGTCTACCCTTCAAGTTGGGTGTGAGGTTCCCTGTTAGATCTTATGATCGCCTACATACAACCTCCACCTTCCCATGTGTTAGGTGACGAATGTCACCGAAAGTGTAAAGTGAAAGACGAAATGGAAAGTGAAAGTGAATGACGGATAGGCACAATTAGGATAATGATTCCTATTATGATTTATGTGAATGTGTATGATACGTAATGTAATGAACATGGTTTATGAAATGTATAATTAATAAATGTTTTACTAACGATATGTATCTTACTTAGCTAATTTATTAGCTAACACTTGTTTCTTGAAAATCAATTTGTCTTCAGTTTAAGCAGGTTTGAAGCTATGATGCATATGTGAGGCTGGGTAGTTGCCTGAAGATGGATAGTTACCCGCTAGTAGCTTTACATTAGACATTACCTATTCAATATGATTTAGATTATGTTATGTCTTGGGATTTACAAGACAAAAGATTATGTAGACTTGTATGGCATTTATGTTGGTTCCATTATGAATTTCGTTTACCTTTGCTATGATATGGATATAGTAACACCGTGTTTTAATAAAAGATAATTCCAGCAGGAGGTATAAACATTTATTAATACGCTTCCGCTTGATTTGACGCTGTTAGGCTAAAAAAAATTTCAAATTCGTATTTTATAAAAGATGGGTGTTACATAATGGCTCTTCCACCAGACCTCCCTTGTTTGATAAGACTGATATCAGTGGGTGGAAAGGAATGATGTCCTTATTTCTTGAGTCTGTTGACAATAATATGCCAGATATTCTAAATGATGGACAACATATACCAACTTCAACTGTTGTTATTGAAAGAGCTGGTCATGATCTTGGTCAACCAAAAGTCAGGACTATTGTCAAACCCAAAGCTGATTGGGTAGACAAGGATAGAAGAATGGCAAACTTGGATGTTAAGGCAAGAAATTTTATTGTCTATGTTGTGCCTAAGGATATATATCATGTTATTAGACACTGTCCTACTGCAAAGAAAATGTGGGAAACATTGAATATCATGTTTGAGGGATGTGCTACTTTTATGGATTCTGTTAAGACAACCTTAATTAGAAGGTATGAAAGATTCTTTGGTTTGAAAAATAAATCCCTCATAGACACTCATACCTGATTCAATGCTTTAGTGAATGACTTAGTGACAATTGGCATAACCAAGAAGCAAGAAGTGATTAAAAGCAAATTTCTAGACTCATTGCGACCTAAGTGGAATGGTTATATTGCCACTGTTAAGGTAAGTCTAGTGTATAAGGAGTTAGATTTACCTGGACTCTTTGGTTTACTTCAAAACCATGAGTGTTCAGAGGCTGAGAAGCTTATTGCTATGGGTGATTCTATGGGAAACTCAGGTTCTATACTTATTGCATCTCATTATGAGCATCCTAGTTCCATTAGCAATGAAGTTGTGCAAGTCCTATTGTGTTTGATAATATTGAAAATTAAAAATTTGTTAACTCTGAGTCTGATTATGATGGTAGTGATGAAAGTGAAAGTTTAGCAAATGAGGTTACCATGTTGGCAAAAATGTTAAGGAGAAAAACTTTTTCAGAGTTTAAAGGGAAAGCAAAAGGGTCAAAAGATATGTCTAAAAAGCTATTAGACATGTCTAAGATCACTTGCTATAAATGTGGCAAAATTGGTCATATGGCTAATGATTGCAAGTCAAAGTCCACAGCCCAAGCTGAATCATCAAAGCCTGCAATAAGTGGAAAGGATGACAAGTACTCAAAACTCAAGCTTAATTACAAAAAGTTAAAGGCACGGATTGCTAAGCTGAGTGAGAAAAGTCTAGTTGCCAAAGACTAGGGTGAAAGTGCTGTAAGTGCAAGTTGATGTGACAACAACAAATTAGATTTGATTAGTCATTATATGTAATTGTGGACTTTTGGTTTGTGAATAGTATGTTTTAGTGAACGATTACGTTTTGAAGTTTGTTATGTGATTGTTATGTTTGTTATATAAGTGTGTGTTTGTATATCTATCGTGTTTATGCAGGTATGAGAATGTACTGTAACATCCCGAACATTTTGAACCTATTCTATAGCCATGTCGTTAGATGTGTCGTTAGTTGTCGTTAGGTCAAAAT
>JAOEHQ010038693.1:0-12533 GCA_025447715.1 Asclepias incarnata | reverse complement strand
TTAGGCTCATTCGTAAAAGCTAGTTACTGTATAACGTTATCAATAGGAAAAGATTTACAAAAAAGATGTACTATAAAAGATCCCCCT
The DNA here is from genome assembly GCA_025447715.1 of Asclepias incarnata. Classification (NCBI taxonomy): domain Eukaryota; kingdom Viridiplantae; phylum Streptophyta; class Magnoliopsida; order Gentianales; family Apocynaceae; genus Asclepias; species Asclepias incarnata. Next base: position 12,446 of record JAOEHQ010038693.1, on the reverse strand, counting down.
ATATATTCCTGTCTGGCCAACAAATGTCATACGAGATTCTTTTTGTTTCATAAGTAAAAAAGTAGTAGAAAGGATTATGATACCGACATGTGTTTGATACACTATTTTTATACTTTAACGCATCATTTTAAACCACAGTTATTTTCCAAACTGATAATACCAAATCTGTTTGTTGCATTAGTAAAAGATAATGTATTTGACATGTGTGAGCATAAAGACTTACCAGTACATCCACTTGCAGCACGGTGGTTGGACATGGAGCGGCAAGGATGGGAGACCTGGGAAGACCCAGGTTCGATCCTTGAGTCCGATGGGTTTTATCACTAATTTGCTGTCGTGTCTTTTAGGCGAGCATGTTAGTAGGTTTTTTCCGGATCTGAAGTAACTTGGGGTGCCTAAAGGCTCCGTACGGTTGGATTGGCCAGTTAAGCGGTATGGGTCACTCCGTACGGAGTACAATTCTGTTCGTTGGCCATTCAAAATAAATAAATAAATAAAGACTTGCCATATTCTTAAATCTTTTCTCTTTCATATCTATTAAGGTTATGTTCGGCATTTAGCCTATGGAAATTTAAACTTAGTATTTTTATAATTTCAAATTCGCAAGTTTTGTTTGGCTACCAAAATTAAATTTTTATAGCTTATGCTACTTGAAATAGTTTTTTGCATGTAGTTTGAGCTTTTGAAAAGGTACGTCACGTCGTCACCTACACATCTCTTAACTAATTTTATTTCATTTTTCGAAAATAATATTTTATTCTTTTACATCATTTTAAATTCAAAAGTAACAGATATTTTGACAAAAGGAGTTTCTGATGGATTTCTTTGTCAACATATAATATGTGTGAACAAAATTTTCATCATAAATTACCAAGTTGCAACTTGTGAATAGTAGGAAACCACTAGAATTTTACATCAAAAGGATAGCATTGTTCTGTGAGAGAGAGAATCAGAGAGGGTAGGGGAAAACTTTTAATGCCTGTAAAATTCAACAGTTTGTCCAAAACTGTCCATTTGTGAGATATATTTTTAGCATTTTTACAAAAATATGACAGGCACTACATTTGCCTCAACAATACTTGACTTCTTATTATCCTAATTTTTTTCAAAAAAGGCACTACTGTATTTTCTAATAAGATGTTAATATTAATCCATTATTAATTAATTAAATATAACTCTAAGACATGAGTCAATCTCCTCTGTAAAAAAATAGTATTTCTTTTTTTTTATTATTATTTTTATTATTATTCAAAAAAAAAAAGAAGCATAATTATAATACAAATGATTCAAACACAAATGAGTGAACCAAGATATGTTGTCAAAAAAGCATCATTATACAATGATGAATTGTGAGTCACATGCATCAAGGGTAAAATGTCCCCTATCTTATAATATCAAATCTTTTTGGTGGATGCATCAAGTGGTCATTTTCTCCCCTTTTTATTTGTCATTTCTAATCCCTTTACATGTGCATGTTTCTCCATAGTATATACATATAAAATGTATCAAACTATATATATTCAAAACAATATATAATACAAGTATGTCATTGTCTCATGCATGAACCAACTACTCACAATAAATCTGACATAACTTGGCAAATATATATATTATATATATATATATTATAAAAAAAAAAAAAAAAAAAAAGAAGGTAACATTATATATAGATCCCATCTAATAACATGCCCCATCATAGGATTCCATTTTTAAATAAATGTGTCTTGTAAAGCATATAAACTGTATATCCTCTACCTTTATGACAACAATATAAATAAGTCAACTTTCCATGCAAAAAGCACATCCATTAAAATGTTACTTTTTACAACAACAAAAAATCTAAACATTTATTCATGAAATGAAGGGAAAAAAGGCACTACAATTTCAAGAACATATAATTTTTACACAAATAATGAGAATATGAATATGAAATTTGAACACAAAACATATGAACATGGAAATTTGGTTGAGAGCTTAAAATCATATATTTTACAGAGGAATTGGGGATACAAAGAATCTAATTCCAAGGAACAACTTTAGTAGATATGAAGCTTTGTTTTTTTTTTTTACAGAGATATGCTTATTCTTCCAAAATCTCCTCTGTATATCATATATCATATATATTATATATTTATATATCTATATAACCGATTTAATGTTCAAAATCTTCTAAGCTTGTGTATACAAATACAACACCAAGAAATAGACAAGATTTTACCCATACCTACGACAGTCGAAAAGAAGATTATGAGTTACTTTCATCGTCTGAAGAACTATGTTGTCGTTTTATAGGGAACCCGGTAAAAACTGGAGGTAGTGTCGGGTTTACTGGAACTGGAAACTTGTGAGCTGAACTGATCACAATCCGCTCGTTTATAGAACCAACTTCTTTGCAGACACGATCAAGAACCGTCAAGAAATCTCTCACGACCATGAATATTCTAAAAGGGTGTGCTTCTTCTTTAGCCGAATTTCCATGGAAATATTCAGTGATTTCTTTGACTAAAGAAAGCGCAACACTTTCTTGAGCCTGAATCCGAATGATTTCCTCTTCAGCCCCTCTCATAAACTTGTTCATTGTTTCTGAAAATCTTGAGTGGCTTTCATTTAACCTAACGACCTGTGAAATGTTGGAAATACCCTTTGATAGTTTGATGACGTCACCATTAAGGACCTCGGAATCCATGGATGCTGCTTTTTTGACATTTGAGAGTTCTGAGCTTATACTAGCAACAACTTGAAGACCAAGTTTCCGACACTTTGTCTCATTAGTGACAGTTGAGTTTGGGGTGTCGGGATTGGTTTCAGGAGTACTAAGGCGGGCACCTTCACTTTTGATGATTTCTTGAACAACGAAATGCAAAAGAGTCGTTTTCCCATCAGTGCCTTTGACGTCAATGAGCTTGAGGAGCGTGTCGAGTTTGAATGCGTGAGCATCGCCACGATTGGTTCCCACGTTCATGCGGTTTCCGGTTTTAAGTACGGCTTCTAGAAGTTTTAGAAACATTCTGCTGTTTCTAAGCTCTTCGCACGCAGCCTGTAAACAAACGAATTTTTAGGGACATAATAATCGGGTATAACAATAAACGTAAGATTATCCAACTATCTCAGCTTTAACAAACAAGATTAACAGATTCTGATTCTTGAGCACGTTCATAGCTCATGGACGCAAACCTAACTTAAAATGCATAGCCATCAAGCATCTAGGTGGTCCTGCCATCTGTTTGAGACAGCGGTATCAACACTTTTGGCACAAAATAACGAGTTCATGAAAAGTGCCCACTCCATATAAACCCGACTAATTTTTAGGCCTTTTAACCAATGAACATGGTCCTCAAAGAATTTGATTAACAGCAGCTTCGAAACTACTTTTTTCCCCTTGCCTACTCCAAAAAGACTTGCATAGTATGCGATTTCCTAATTCTAATAATTCCACAAATAACTTATCGAAGTAAAGCTATAACAAAGAAATATACCTCAAGAGTCTGAAACGAGCGTTTAAGGTACTCAACCTCTGACTCAAAATTGGAGATATAAAGCATTGCCTCAACTCTTTTAAATGCAAATGGTACATCAAGAACCGCCTTTAAAAACTTCTCAGCTGCCCCAAGCTTCACAGGCGTATCATCTTTATACTCTATCAACTTCCGTTCTTCTTCTTTTGTTGGAGCCATCTTCAATAAACTCTCAAGAAGCTCGGTTCCAAGAGTATCTGCATTGCCTGTATAATTATACAATCACAAAATTGTTAAGTAAATACAACACATAAATGGAAAAGTAACAACTTTTATTAAACTGAAGCATATTAATTACCTTCTAAAAGTGCATCACAAACTTCCTCAATGGTCACATTGAGCGCCCTAAGTAATATTGCAATGTTTTGAGACTTTTTAGGATCAAGTACTCGGTTTTCATAGATGGTAGGTGATGGAAGAATTGGCCGTCTTGTGGTGGATGTTTCGTTTGAGTTACTTGAATTCGGTGTCTTCACAATGAATAAGGTCTCAATCATTTCTTCATTTAACCTGTGATTAAGAACCCCAAATCATAAGATAAATAAATACTGAAAACTAAAAAATTTAGTTCTAAGAAATTTTCGAACTATCTTACTTAAACGAGCTCGATTTGAGCTGATCCCACACCATTTCACGATCAGAACTTGCTCTTACTTTATCCCAGTGAAGTGGCTTTAACTTTGGTTTTGGGGTTTCCTGATTTTCTTCATTTTCCGGCAACAGTTCAATTGGAGAAACCAATGGTTGTTCGTTGATCAAAGATATCGGTCTTGCTGGTGTGACTAAAACCGGTGGTCGACTTGGTGGTGTTGGAGTTTTTGGACTGTGACTTTCCCAATTCATAGGCGGAGGTGGCGGTGGTGGTGGCGGGGGCGGAATTCTCGTTGGTGGCGGAGGTGAGTATTGATCACTCGATGACTCTGATACTCTAGGTGAAGACTCCACACTGTCTTTGCGTAATCTTATATCCGGGATCACCAAACTCTGTGGCGGCGGAGGTGGTGGCGGTGGAGCAGGAGCTACACGAGTCGGCGGCGGAGCAGTTTGAATAGCAAAAAGATCCGGCGACTTTGGCCTCGATCTAATCGGACTCAAACTAACCGGTGGCGAAATACTCAACGAAACCGACCTCGCCGGCGACCCTGAACTCGACGACGAACACGACGAGGACCCCGACCCAATCATCCTCCCCCTGGTCTCATAACTCTCCACCGGTACACTCGCAAACCCCGACCTAGAGTCGGATCGAGTCCCAACCGAGCCTCTAGGAGAATAAAACTCTTCAAACTCTTCATCTTTAGAAGAATCAACCTCCCCATTTTCAAAACTACTATTTCTAAGATTACTCAGACTCCGCCCTTCACCGCCACCGACACTTACAAGTGGCGGCAAAGGGTGCAGATCAGGTGAATCTAGTTTTCCCAAATCCGAACCAACCTTGGTCGGTTCGGACCTCAAATTTTCGACAACACTAGCATTAGTAACACCAATTCCACCATGGGCATTAACAATAGTGCCTAGGTACAAAAATTCGGCACTACTTTGTGACGGCCTACTTAGTTTTGGAACATGACCAATGCCATGATTTGTTGTACTTTTAGTCCCAAGATTTTCAACAACATTATTATTATTATTACTTATATTATTTTTATTATTATTATTACAACTATTAACAGCTAATCTATTACTATTATTGTTATTAATACTACTACTAATATCAGATCTACTAGTTTTACTATCATTAAAAGATCTGGAATCATCACTTTTATGTTTATGAAATTTCAAATAATAAATAACAAAAATTATAATAATTGCGGCTGCGGCAACTAGAGTGGCTGCAGTCGCAATAAGTTTCCCCGATACCCGTTTGGGTTTCGGGGAATTCGGAAGGTTTAAGGAAGATATATTAGCTGGAAAAGAAGCAGACGTAGTAGTGGCCGGAGGTGGCGGTGGAGATGGGAACTCCGGGAAGAATGGGCGGTTGTCCGGAGGAGATGCGGTGGTTGTGGGTGTAAAAGGTACATCAGATGATGGTGGTGGGACACCCGGAGAGTCTAATGGGAAGAAGGGTTGGTGGAGTGTCCGGCGGTTGTTCACGGCGGCGCCGGAGAAAATGCATGTGGAGATGAAAATGAAGAAGATGACAAGGGTTTTCATGGGTGGGTATTGTGTTATTAAGAATGTAGGTGGGTGGGATTATAATGGTTGTGGGGTGTGTATTGAAGAGTCCATGAAAATGTATGTGTCTATCTATGTGTGTGTATAGAGAAGTAAGTGTGTGTGTGTGTGAGACAGTGTTGGCTTCTGCAGTAAATTTGTTGAGGATGGGAAGGTGTGTTGTGTTAACAGCTAATGGGAATGGGGGATTCCCAATCAAAATTTCCTAGTATCATCATAATACTCATTAATAATATTTGGTTTATTTAAATACAATACAAAATTAAATTAAATATATAAGAAAACTTCTTTTAAAACTACAACTTTATAACACATGTACTTTATCAATTGTTTTTTATCATACGATTCTTGATTTTTGTCACGGGTAATGATTTTATTGTTAACAAAATTATTAAAAAGTTAAATATGATAAATAATACACGTAAATACTATCAGAACTATGTTATAATATTTTTTTAATATTCATTCAAATAAAAATTAGAGTTACATAAATATATATATATATATATATGCTCACGTTTTAAAATAAAAGGAAATATATATTCACGTCAAGCTAACTATTTATCCTCAACCAACCTACTATACCCGAGACACACCTAACCACCCACGACTACCAGCTAAAATTCAATTTTTTTTGAAGCGTTACTTTATAAAATACGAGGACCATCAATGAAAAAGATACGACTCACGAGTCAAAAGATTATTATGGTATATGTGAGTTTGACCATACTTGGTAAAAAAATAGTCTTGGTGATTTCACTTTCTTTTTTAATTTATTGCTCCAAGAACAAATATATGCGGGTAGTTTAATGCTCTTTATATGTAGAAAAAGAAAAAGATATACTAGAAGTCATGCATTTGGGTTAAACAGTTAATTGGAGTATTATTTGTTTGTGTAATTCAGGGATGAAATTTTTTTGTTAAATAAGATGTGTTGGGTGAAACTAGATTATTCTGGTAACTGTTTTGATCATTTCTTTGACCACCTCCAAGATGTACTTAAGGAGGTTTCAAACGTGAGACCTCTTTTAACGAAACGATGCCTTACCACTTGGGTCCTTTTGGTGGCTTATTGTCAGTTACTTGCATATGATTTAAAAGGTGATGCTTCATAAGTTTTAGTTTAAAAGTATGAAAATGAGGAAATAACTTTTGTTTTCATTGAAATTGTTTGGTTAATGATTTTGGAATTATATTTGAGTATCAAAACCTATTCACTTATGCACTTTTTTAAACCCACCTAAGATAGTGGGTTTGAAAATACATTTTCATTTCTTCTTAAATTTCAGCTCAGTAAATGTATTGTTTAAAACCAAACACCCAAGTCAATACGTTTTGAATAAATGATTTTGATTTTTCACTATTTAGCACTTTTAAGAAACACATGTCCTTTTAATTTTATAATTCAAATAATAATTCTACTTTTTATATAGCATAAATAACTCAAAATTTTAATTAGTTAATATATAAATTTAGATGTCTAATATAATTAAAACTCTTATATTAAAAACTCTATTATATTCATTGTTACGATATTTATCTATCAATAATTATATTTTTAGAGGTAATTTATATTTTACAATATATTGTTATTTATATTATATATAAATAAAACTTATTTATTCTAATACATAAGATATGTTAAATTAATAAATAAATAATAATATATTTATATTTATAACTTATAACTTAATATTACTTATTATTTAATCCACCTACCCCACTTCTTCTATTTATAGTGATTTGTGTATCTATCCCAATAATACTATTGTGTCGTACCATGAGAACGAATCAAATCAGATGGTTCTACTTTCTGACTTGCTCCTACGGAACCAAGATCAATATTTTTATCCGTTAACTAATCTACTTAAACATGGTTGGAAATTTTAAAACGGCACAAACCATGTTTCATTATCATGACTTTAGATTAGGTGATACCATTACTTATGATACATGTGTTTTTCCATTAAGCTACTATTAGAAAGACAAAATACATTTGATGGAGCAATTCAAATATTATTTTCTTTAAATAATAAAATCAATCATACGATATATATAGTCAATCCGTACATCATACGGGTATTATGACTAGTTATAAATTTTCAAGTGTTTTATTCAATTATATTCAACCCATACAATAAACACATATATACATAAAATGACTATTTTAAATTTCCAATACTGCTATGTAATTTTATAATTCGGTACATATACTGACATACGGTATGTCGTTATATATTAGAACTGATAAATTGGATACCTGTTAAGACTTGTTTAAAGGGAAAATGTACTTGCAATTTTTACTTTTTTAAAAGTAGTTGTTTTTAGACTAACCGGAATGAGGCTTCATGAAAGAGGAGCGTTTTGCGACACGTGGCCGCCACGTAAGATGAGAATAAGCCTCAAAAAATGGTGGAGTAAGGCTTCCTAGAAGCCCCCACTCACATACATCCTATACATACATACATACATATATATATACACACAACACACACACAACACAAGCACAACTAGGTGGCAAATGCTTGCTGGGGTGGGGGGTTTTTTGGACCAAAACGCCCCTCGGGGCCATGTAACAGGGCGGCATGGGGCGGAAGGGGGCGGCATGGGGGCATTTGACGCCTCGCTCCTCTAAGTCTTAGTATTCTAAGGTTCATCATTTCACCTTTTTGATACATAAAACATATAACTGTCACACTCAAACCATCAGAGCCAAGTGTTAAATGAGTCGTTTTCATATTTAAAACCTGTGTTATTTACGTGTTCCGAACTCGTTAAAACCGGTTAAGACACGATTTGTCCGCCCTATTGTATATATGATTTAAACATATAAAAGGTTAAAATAGTAAAAATATTCACATGATGATTTTAAGTAAAAGAATTGTACGGATACGAATAGGTCAAATGCGACAGTGGGAACATTGAAAATACCAAATTTCTAGAAATTAAAGCACCGACACATTTGGAAGCAGAAAAAAAAAAGAATATATTGAGAAAATGAAACATGGACCAAATACATAAGTTAAAACTTATATTTATTAAATTATTATTTTTTGATTATTAAACTAATAAAAAGCAACACCACGTCACCACCCACGACCGCATTATTACCATAATTATAAGTTCGTAATTAATTTTTAATGCCTTTTGTTAATTAAATATTTTGTAGTTGTACCCCTTGAAATATCTGAATGATTAAATATAACTTTAGCGACGGCAAAAAGATCAAAATTCGATGGGGATATCCAAAACTAAAAAAAAAATAAAAAAATGGATAGAGATGGTTTATAAAATTCTAGGATGGAAGTCAAAGACTTTTATCATGTATAAGACGAAAATGAAAACCGTGATTTATGCTTGACTTACCTTGAAATATCAATGATAAAGTTTATATAACTTAATATTTGATAGAAGGTGCATATAAGAAATTTGTTTTAACATTTATTATTTATTTATTTTTATTTTAAAAACGATAAACTATCATACTTATATATTCATAAACTACACAAATGCCTAGGATGAAACCTAGGACTTAAAATTGATAAAATGACTTTTATTAAAGTTTAAATAATGACAAACTTTATATAACTTTATAGTTTTTTTAAGCCAATTGAAATATCAAATGGTTTCAATATATTTAATATATATGCATACCATTTTCATATATAATAATAATAAAAATAATAAAAGTAAAGTATAACTAAAAGAAAAAAAATAGGAAGAGATATGGCTACCTATGTTAACGTGAGATATCCTTTTTCAAAGCAAATTGAACTTTGTTTGTGGTGAACGAAGTTTTGTAAATTAATTGGATTTAATTGAGTAAATAGATTTATGACATAAGCATAGATTAGTTTAAGAAAATAGAGATCTATGATTGTCTAATAAAATATTAGGACAACTTTGTTTTGGGATATATAAAGACAAATATTATTTATATTAGTGATTGTATTCAATAGGAATATACGCACATAGAAATTTATAAAAAAGGTATTAAGATAATAATTAATTTAGTTTGTTTGAAATATATAAAAGGGCACTCGGAGTGGAGCATGGGTAAGTAGATGGTTGTCCCAACCCGTTGTGGAACACCGTCGCAAGTAAGGCGGGTTGCCTGCGGGTATGGGGTGGGAGGGTTAAAAGCCCGTTCTTGAAGCCGAAGAGGGAGAGGGAGAGGGAGAGGGAGAGAGAGAGAGAGAGAGAGAGAGAGAGAGAATGTGGGAGGAAAGAATAGAAGGAGAGATAGTCGGGATAAAAGAGAGAGTGTGTGTGATTGGAAAAAAAAAAGGTGAGGGTTGAGAATCTCATGACCGCAAGTAAAAATGATGGTTTGGAGGGTTGAATTGAGTTGCATAATCCTATTTGTTGGATTTGGGAGGGTTGAAATTATCATTTTCATGACTCCTTGTGCTCTAAACATGAATATAAATGCAGGTTACATCGAATCCTTCGATTAGATTGATAGAACATGTAACTATGGAGAAATAAAGAGAATTGTATTCAACTGGTTATAGTAGAAAAAAATTGTAGAAGAAAGAAATATATGAAATATGTATCGGATTTATAATAAATATATAATATTTGTAAGTCTTATGATTTTTAAAATCCTATAAAAAAAATTATAAAATAAAAATTGAATATGAGAGTATAAATAAGATATGTAAAAAATAAAATAACATAAAGAGATAAATTAGGATAGTTGTTGAAATTTCAAAAAATTTAATTTAATATTAAATTGTGTATAATGATATTCTAATACAAGAGGAAAATGGGAATGAAAACTTTGATAATGAAAATTTTGATAGTATCAAGTATATTTTTAGAATTCTTTTTTATTTATAAATAAATAGATAGAGACATATATTTATGGAGGAATGGTAATTTGAAAACATATATTTTCAATTTTAAAAGAATGTGAAAAATTTCAGACACTCATTTTTCCTTTCTCTCTCCTCCCTTACCTCTTTGATCTTGTTTTTTCTCCTCATGTTCCCTATCCGTCTCCACCACCACCATCTCCGATCACCACCAAGGGTGGAACCCAGACGGCTAAGGGTGAAGTCTGTACCGTAGATCAGAGGTGGTACTAGAAATTTTTTTCAAAGGGGGCGAAATTAAAAAATCCATGGAAAAAAATCCAAGAGGGGGCAAAATTTTAAAAACCCATAGAAAAATTTAAAAAATCCATAAAAAATTTAAAAATACATAGTAAAATTTAATTTTGGAGGGTGGGCATTGGCCCCCTTGCCCACCCTTTAATACCGCCACTGCCGTAGATGTTTGGTTTAGCTTAAGTCGATATTATCAGACGTTCACATATTGATGAAAAAAGATAGGGATCGTTTGGTTCAAAAATTCTAAAGAAAATCGGTGGAAACGAATTTAGAATTTTTTATAATAAGCTAACATGACAAAGAAAAAAAAAATTCAAATTTCATTTCTCTAAATTCTCATAGATTCTAGGAACCTAACAACCCCTAAGAGTTCGGTTGTATAAATTCAAATAGAAAAAAATTAAATATGATTAATTTGGTAAACATGCAAACATGATTAAAAATTTATTACTGATACATGACATATCAAAGGTTAATATTAAAATAAAGGATGTGTAAAATCTATATATAAACATCAGATTTTTAAATAATTAGACTTACTAAATTAATCAAATATATCATTACTCATTCAAATAAATAAAACTTTGTTTTCTGAAACTCTAATTTGACCAACAAAAAAGTCAAAAAGTGATTGCACATTGAGATCCTATTGCTGTCAAGTTTATTATTTTAAATTTTCAAAAAAGGTAATCTAAATGGTAATGGATTGTTAAAGAACTGCTTTTTTAAGATTATTTGTCATCTATAGTGGAAATATAATAAATTATTCAACAATAATAATAAACACTTAATATTATTTGAATCAAACTTACACCAAAATAATATGACAATATAAAAACATAATTAGTTAGATTGAAAATGACAATTGAGAGATTTATTTCACCTAATTATCGAAGTAGCTAAAAGGACCTAGTAGAGTAACTTTTTTGAGTGGTGGTCGCGACCCACAAAGGTACCAAATCTCAAATAATTAAAAAGTCACGAAATTTTGGGACCTTTTTCTTTTTGTTTGTTTTCTTAAACACCCACAAAACCAGGATAACTAAAGTCGTTCTTTAACTTAATTTATTACGCTAATATTTCTTTGTTTTTTATTTCAAATAACCTTGATTGCTATTCAAAGGTTTAGAAATGTTCTTTATTAACTATTTACTTTAAAATGATTTGATTTGATTTGATATGATATACTCAAGGTTAATAGTTTTTTATCTGATTAAGTAAATAAGTATAACTATGTGTATAAATAATCTTTATTACATTATAAAACATTTGAAAATTTCTTAAAATTTGAGTTATTTTAAGTATTACGATATTACTGTTATATCTTTGCTAACCAAAGAAATAATTTTGGTTAATTATTTTCATATTTAAATATTTCACCAATTAATAAAAAAAAAACACAATTTAAATATACCATTGTATTATATAATCAAAATTAGACCAATGTGGCAATAGCCCAGTGGTACCCGTCTCCTATTATGCGTGGGGCCCTTTGGGGAGACTTATTTCCAAATGTCGGTCGCGGGTTCGAATCTCGGTTCGTTCCTAATAACCAAAGGGACACATTGCTAGGAGTTTTACAGGTAGTAACCTCTTACGGGGTGGGGGAGCTAGGTACCAATGCGGTACACAGGGTTTG
>JAOEHQ010038682.1:0-12536 GCA_025447715.1 Asclepias incarnata | reverse complement strand
GGGTTGGTTGGGAGGGTTGAAAGGGTAAAATGAGTTGGAGAGATGTGATTGGTGGAATTTAGAAGGGTTGAATTTTTACACTACATGACTCCTTGTGCCCTAATAATTTAACAACATCTAAACATGACTAACATCATATTCACGTCTGCATTTTAAATAAAACTTGAACTAATAAAAAAAAAAACTCTGTTTTTTACCACCACAAATACAACAAGATTATAAAAAATTAAATAAAAATTGGCAGATATGTGATAATAAGTTAGCCGTTAGAAAATAATAATAATGAAAAAACAACTTATGAAATATGGCTTTGATTAACATCAGGAAATGAATCAAGATTCAAGACCCATACTCACACAATACATTATTTAAAATATATATAAATAAAAAAGTCATAAATAGACTATTGATAACATTTATCCATGATGTTATCATTTATAAACATCTATCATAAAAATAAATAAAAAAAGATGTATCCATAATTGTCATTTTGCGCTTGACTCATCCATCCATGTGCATTTCATCATTTTTATTCTTCATTTCACTTTTCAAAACAATAAAAACAAAATTGAAATCACTATCCACTTGCTAATAATTAACTTGAATATATTGCTTTATTATTCTATTTTAAGTTCGTTGGATCAAGATATCGGGGTTTTTTTTTTCCGTTTTTGTGGTGATCCATAAAGGGTTTACAGAAATCATGCGATATTCTCCTTTTCCTTTTCGTTTCCTGAAATCAATTATGCAGTTTATATTCATTATTTTAAAATTAGTGCTTATTGTTAATACCGAGTCAAATGTGCTATTTTTCCCATATTCAGTCTCACGTTATCAAAGTACTTCGATAAAGTTATGACATCAAGAATGTCGCATTTTATCCGTTTAGAAAAAGATATTTGATTTATGTAGAAAAATCGGTCAGGCAGAGACACATTTTAACGTTTTAATGACCTAAGGGCATTTCCAATAGAGTTTTTTATAAAGCTTTTTATTATTTCAAAAAGCTTTTGCACAAGCTTTTTCTCATTGGAGTAAAAAGCTTTTTAGCAATAGATTGAAGAATTTTAAGTTTTTTAAATAATATAGCACTCTCTTTCTTCTTTGTTTAATAATTAAAAAATATTTAAAAGACTTTTTTTGAGATTTTATCATTGGAGCAATAACTTAATGAAAAGCTTTTACTCATAAAAAAGCTTTTAATCAATAACTTGACCATTTGAGATGATTTAAGAAAAAAATATATGGATGGACTGGACAGACAAAAAGTAGTTTGATGGTTTAAACTTTGAAAGAAAGAATAAAAAGGTATACATATGGTTTGTACAAAAACTCTAAAGAAGTCGGTTGGTTCATAGATTTTAATGGAATTTGATAAAAATAAATTTGAGATTTCTTATGCTAACGGCTAACAAGACAAGGAAGGAAATCTAAATTTCTTTCCATCAAACTTCATTAAAATCTTTGAACCAAACGGTAACGGATGATTTATATCAATTAATAATAATATTACAGCATACTTTTGGTTAAATTGAAAATATCAAGTACGTTAATCCATCATTCTATAGGCTTGAGGTGCTATGTATAATGTATGCTACCAAAGTAGTGTCGAGGTAGTCCCTTGAAACATGGTGAGTTTAACTTATACATAAACTATGGATAAAATGGTTTATTAACTTTGTCATGAACATCTGCGCACATGACGCGTACAAGTTCCGACCAAGATGACTGTGAAGTTTTATCATAAGAGTTTATGACTTCAGCTTTCACATTGTTCTTGGTATGAAGTATTGGACTCACCAAAGGAGAGAAAAACATCCGCCTGGAGTACCATTCCACGGTCATCAAAATGGTAAAATTTCATTATAACAACTGCTACCTAATGATATGTTATTCATTTTACAATGAACAACATTCATTTTAGGCCTCTCCCAATGTTAAGATTTTCACATTTTCTCAAGTGTTTTCTCAAGAAACCATTGGCCTCAAACTTTTCTCAAGTGTTTTCTTAAATTGTTTCTTGAGAGAAAATGGCAGAAAAAGGGTGGAAATGAATAGCTGGGCCTATATCCTTTTTTACCATCAAAAAAAAAGAAAAGTTTTTATGTTTTGTTTTAGATAATAATAAAATATTTGAGGAAAAAGTGAGAAATATGTATATTTACTAGTGATATTTTCTACGAATAAAAATGAGAAATCAGTGATGTGGTGCTTATGTGACTATAAGAAAGAGGCAAGGAAAAGGTAATGGTTGGATAAGGCCTTAACTTTTATCATTAAGCTTCCTTAAACTTAGTTTGAGTTTCACATTGTTAATTTTAATAAACAAAACAACTAATTAATGTACTAATTAATATTAAGGAAAATGATAGGTGTTGCATCAAACTATTTATATATATTTTTTTTTTCCATTTAATCACGTGATGAAGATGATGAAGAGAGCAGTACGGTTCACTTGTTGCACCTAACATTTCCTTTAATATTATGGGGGAGGAGGGAAAAAATAATCCAAACCCATACAAGTTATTTTATATATATATGTATATAATAATTCAAATCACTAGAGCTATAGTAATCATGTTTAGTTACATTAACTATTTAGTTATAATATCTAGTTACACTCTACATTGTTACAGTAATCAAGCGTAAAATTACAAAAAGACCCTAAATAAATATAATGATATGTCACAAGTAGAGACAGATGTTTAAAATTTTTTGATGGAAATTTTGGGTCCGGAAGATTTCGGTTCACAGTGACAAGTCATAATGTCCACATTAATTGCCTTGTGGGCTTAACTTGGGCTTACTTGCCTAAGAAGCTTGACCCATTATTAATATACATGTAATCTGAATTTATGCTGAATAGGCTGAAAATTAGGTTGTGGGGCCGTTGTTTATAACAAGGCATGTAACGCCTTTGATTGTGTTAGATACACTAACAAAATGTACAATACTTAAAGCAGAAGTTACAATAACTATTCTGATGATTGCTTCTTTTATCTCTTAGATTGTGGGGGGCCATCGTCACTTTATTTTGTTTTTATTTTGATTTGTGTTATCAGTTTATCTTTAAATTGTTACAAGATTATAATTTATTTTATTAAATTGTTTGATATTTTTCATTTCAAATTAGTATAAAATCACTTATAGTAGATTATCTATCATGCTTATTGGTTTTTACAGTAAAATTTGGAACGTTAGTTAAAATAACTATTACTTCAAATGAAAATATATTCAATTGAAAATATATATAATTAAAATAACTATTACTTCGTAAATTTTTATAGATTCTACTTTTTCATTCTTGCTTAACTTTATTACCCATTTTGGGTAATGTTGTTAAATATGATGTTTTTATTTAGGTTTTCGTTTCCGTCGCGAAACACGGGGATATTTTACTAGTATACTTATATGTCTTGATTGTTGGGTTGAAATGGACTAACCCAAAAGAAAATCTTTTGGGCTAAAACCATGACAAAGCGACTTCTTTTTCTTCTTGAACATAAGGACAAATCAACTTATTAGAAATTTTTAAGTCAATTTTTTGATAACATAAATATGTTACCAATAAAGTTGCATCAAGAACAACTATACTCAAATCCTGTACATGACAAGGTATGGAGAATATAGAAGTCTTGCCCCCCATGGATGTACATGGCCTCTAAAACCTCCATCAAATCAGTAACCAAGGTTTGAAAAATATAAACCAACCGAACTAGGCAGTTTTGTACCCGCCAAACCGTTAAAACTGGTCCGCTTTGGTGGTTTAAACCTATATTTTATGTTTTCTTTTCTTTTTTGTCAAACTTGTTAAATATATAAGCAATAATTGAAAGTATACCATTATTAACATTTGAAACGAAGGTCAAATACATAAGAATAAGAAGGTTTTTTCATTTTTCAAGGTCATTATTGTTACCTGCCAAGCATCCATGGCTGGCTCTTTTGGCTCAACTTTATCCCAGTTTTGCCGAGGAAACAACCCCATTTTTCACCTTTTTAATTGGTCACGACCGATTTTTGACAAGGTTTCTCATTTTTCAAGGGGACGACCGTCAGAAAGTGGCCAACTTCACCTGCTTTGGTTAGAGCTGTCAACTTTGACACGAAACCTGTTAACACGACTTTGTGTCTTAACAGGTCTGGACCTGTTAAGACCTCTAAAGATTCGTGTCTTAACAGATCCATACCTGTTAAGACCTGTTAAGATTATACATATATTTACAATACTAATAATTGATATTATGATTTGATATATGATTTGTACTCCCTCCATCCCAATTTAAATGTCTTAGTTTTGACTTGTTGAGTTTTTTTTTTTCTTAACTTTGACCGTAAATAATTTTGTTTGAGTTATATAATACTTAATGTAAAATATATGAATAAATTGAGTTCTAAATGTCTTTTCATTAATATAATTTTCATTAAGTATTATATAACAGAAACAAAAGTAGTTACGGTCAAAATTGAAAAGAAACAAAAAAGACTCAAAAAGTCAAACTAAGTTGGGACGGGGAGAGTATTAGTTAAGATATCTATGAACTTTTGTAATGTTAAGGATTATTATCATTATGTATTATTTAAGATTTGTAAGAGCTTTTGTATTGTTAAGTATTTTTTTAAGTATTAGTCAAGACTTATATAAGATACATGTTAACAGGTTTCTTAACATGTCTTAACGGGTGCACCTGTTAATTTTCGTGTCGTGTTCGTGTTTGGAAAAAATGACACAATTAGTTAAGTGTTTGACCTTTAACAGGTTCGTGTCTTAACAGGTTTCGTGTAACCTGTTATGCCAGCTCTAGCTTTGGTCAGTTTGGCCCAGTTGACGGTTCCATGTACACTCCTGTGAAAAATCTACGAGACTATTTTACAACTAATCTTGAACTATGATATTAAGAGAAAAACACCTGATCTAATGCCTGCTACAATTCTTGGTCAGTCTGTATTCTTCTAATCAGTTCTAAAACTATAATCATTGGTTAAAATACTTAATTATAGTTGACGGAACTGATTAAATGGTTAATGTCGAATTAATTAGAAGCTGACAAAGTTAATCATAAAAGGTCAACGTTGAAAGACTAGCTTGAAACCGGAAGTCCCAGGTTCGAGGTTGGCATAATAAAAAAACTAATAGTAACTAAAATGGTCCATCGACCAAGCAAATGATCCAGACTTGCTTCATATTTATTGAAGTAGCACTCACAGTCAAAGGTTTTGCTAAAGATTAGTCAAATAGACGAGCAATTGGTGTATTAACTTTTTTTGAAGCCACATTGTAACCGGGACCACATGTACATTGACTATCAGTTAAGATTTAGATTCAGTAGAGTATGCGATCATAGAATTCATTCTTAAAAATTGATAAACAGAGAGATGTCTATGATTTCATGTATCCGGTGCTTGAATAGTTGGCTCTTTTTATGTCTAAGCATACAGAACCACTATTCATTTATGATCTTTCTCAAAATTGATTAATATAGCATAAAGGTTTCTCGAGTATGCCTGAAAATCTGCAACCACTGCACTAAAATGATAAATTATCTTCAAACTAGCAAAACTACTTCCTTCCTCTGTTGAGCCTCTGCAAGTGATAATTGAGGGTTCCCCACGGTTTTCTTTTTTTACCAGTCTGCAAAATACCAATTAAGAATTAGGAGTGCCATCACAGAAGATATCAAATAAAAATGAAAGAGCCTTAATTTGTCTCTCTAGGTTCAATTTCTCAAAGAGATAAAGCGTTTAGATATTGCTACATGGGATATTGAAATTGTCTAAGGTGTTCCATGGCGAATGCTACATTCTTATACAGTCGTTGTGGGCAAAAATGACGGAATCAGCTAGTTAATACTTCACTGATCTAACAAAACGACTTATCAAGGAGGACCTGTTTCACTTCCCTACAAAGATCTTCATTCTTGTAGGTATCAAACGGTTGAAGTTACCGACTCAAAATTGGGCATCTTGTATTTCCAGCCTGATTAACTGCTTAAATCTGTAATGTGCTTTCACTTGTAGCTGTTTGGCACTTAATTCAATTTTTGTACTATCAGTTTTGTATTTTCTTGTTCAGTTTAGGAGAGGGCCTACCGGTTGGGGACATCTCCCCTCAGTTCTGTATGTATTTGGGTCCCCTATACTAAAATCCTTGTCATTCCCAAAAAAGCATTTCACTAAATTATTGCTCCAAGTATTCTCACTTTGACCAAAGGAAGTGAACTATCTTTCCTGAATAAGCAAGTACAATAACTAGAGGGGGCAATTTCAACCCACTTACTTAAGAATGGGTCAATTGAGGTGATGTTTTATCTATAATGGGTCAAATGGGTAGAAAAGCAATAGGCCAAATGGGTTAAAAGTTTCCCCAAGTGTATCTTAAAATAATGAAACTTGCTAAATCAATTAATTCAAAAAGTTACACTGTTATTCTAATAACCTAGTTTTTCTTAGTCACATTTAGCACATTTATCAATTATTAACAAATTTCAGAATATATTTGGACAAAAGGTGACAACTTTACCCAAACCTGTTTTGACCCATTACCAGAATGACCCACTTTTGATGGTGTATAAACTATAGAGTTTATATAAGTTAATCACCTGACTCTCCAAGCAGGTATCTAGTTGCTGGCGCTGGCGAGCACACTTTTCATCATTGTTATGATTAAGGGATAAACAGCCAAGAAATTGAACCATATCCTTCATACAAGGTTTTGAAAGACCACCAAACTTCTTTGCGTTTATAGTTAATTCACCAACTTTTTTGCCCATGTTTCACAAGTAATATACCTACAACACAAACCAATAAGAAGTATTCGAATATCATAAAATCCAAATACATAAGTTGGACAATTAGTTTAAACACAAAGCTCATAAGCTAGGCAAATGTTAGGTTCGTGAAGTCCTTGTGGGCTTGTGGCCTTAGGCCGGTTTTGATTAGGAAGCCCATTCGGGCCTTTTCTTGTTCAACACTCAAGAAACCCTAATCTGTTATCTATATAAATATCCCTTCATATGTAATTGTAATCTATGGTTCAAGCTTAATGAAATAACCTACTTGCAGCCCGTGGACTAGGCCCCCCACTGGGGCCGAACCACGTTAAATCTCGTGTGTTGTTATTTATTTTCTTGTTTTATATTCTTGTTGCTTCCGCTGTGCTAGGGGTGTTCCTAACAGCAAATGGTCTGTAAGCATAGGTTATATGTATTGAGACCTTAGATCTCAAGGTTTCAACTTAATAGCCATAAAGAACGGCATCGTTTGTTTTCTTAATTAGTCAAATCACAAAGAGAAATATAGGGGGTGTATTAGAATAAAATGTCCGGTGATGTAGAGTTTGCATATTGCCAAGAGTGATATTGTGAGCTTCTAAAAAAACAATGATAATATAACTAAATATAAAAACTTATGGCACAACAAAGCATGCACGAACAAGATGGCGAGGCAACGGTTTCCCTGTCATTGTAGAATAACACGAAGAACCAGCACTTTATAAGCCGTCCAGTATGTACCGTTATATATCGTTAATAAAAAAAAAGTACTACACAAACTACATAAAATCATGGTCAATGGAGTAGCGTAAGACAACTATAACTTATCTAAAGTTGTGAAAGAAAAAAAATAATTATATAAGCTAAATGCAAATACCTAGCTAATGTTGTTTCCGGCGGTATACACCAAGGAGTAATATAAACCCTTTTCCTTCTTCTCAAATAACCATCACATGACCATTGACCGCAAAAAATATTCCTCTAAGAGAATATAAATTATGAATTTATTATCTAAGATCTTATATTCAATGAGGCTGAGCCACATGAATATGATGTTTCCAATCTTGAAAAAATAAAGCAGCAAAATTTTAATGCCACTCTCACAGAATTCTGCAGTCGAAAAATTGGAGCTAAATCAACTATAAAAATATCAAATTTCTGTCTTCACATTGTCTAACTTGTGATTTATGTCCTACTATTGATGATTTGAAGCAACCACTTTGTTGCTAATCCTAACATGTATCATAACACAAGCACACACATACTAACAGACAGACGCATGTGTTTGCCATCAATTAACCAATGCCAAAAACTTGGAAGACGAAAATGTGTATGCGCATAGCAATATAGAGTTCTTAACTGAATAAATCAATAGATAACTTTAATCTTACTGTATATCTAATATATGATCCTTCATATCAATAGCACAACCGGGAATTCTAGGCGGAGACAAACAAACCTAAAATGATCCGCACACCGGCTAAAATTAGTTAACTTTTATCTCATTTTGGTATTGTACTTTCATTTTTATGCCGAATTAGCTATTGCACAGACAATATGTCAAGCCATTAACTTCAACCAGTTGGCTCGTTAGACGATATCTTTTACACGAGGCATATATAACGTTTCTGGTTCGTTAGTACAGGCAAACGAAAAGGAAAACAAACAAACTAGGGGAATTTTTTAACCTAAATTTTTCCGCACAATTTGCATAACTAAACAAATTACTATCAATTCAACTACTATAAAAACCCTAATTCTCTGAATACAACCGAATTCAATATAAATGAAATATTAATTAAAAACAAACAAACAAACAAAGCAAAACTATAATGGAATAATGTAACACTAACATTTTTTATATAATTACGAATAAAATAATATGGATGGAAATGATTATATTTCGAAAAATTAAAATGATAAAAACTAGTTAATGATAATTACTTACAACTGCGGCGGAATAGTTAGTGGAGTGCGTCGGAAAATGACGTGGCGGCGGAAGTGAGGTAAGCACGATGGAATCGAGAAGAAACCTTTGTAACTAAAAACAAAAATAAAAAATCAAATGTTTCTAACTAGACCTTCAACTTTAACTAAAGTTTCAAAGACTAGTACTTCGTAGTAGGGTTGTCAATAGGTTCGGGTTTGGATTGGCGGGTTCGGATTGACAGGTTGACGGATCGAAAATCTCTGACCCTAACCCGACCCACTAAAAGTTTCAGGTCAGAAATGTCAACCCTGACCCACAACCTATCAACCCGAACCCAACCCACCAACTCGAAAAAAATCGGGTTGGCGGGTTGATTTCAGGTCATATGGGTTGGCGGGTTGATAGGTTGGCGGGTAGATTTCAAGGCAAATGGGTCGTGGGTTGGTGGGTTAAATGGGTTGATGGGTCGACCTGTTAAAAAAAATTATATTAACTTAAAATATTTTCGGGTTGGCGAGTCCACTTGTTAACCCAAATGGTCAACCCGAACCTAACCCGAAAAAAATCAGGTTAGTGGGTTGACGGGTCGAGATTTCACAACCCTAACCCGATTTTTTTCAAGTCGGTTTCAGGGTGGGTTTCGGCTTTGGTCGATTAATAACAGCCTTACTTCGTAGTTCGTTGAGTTTAATCACTAGTATTTTTTAGATGAGTCACTTTACTATAAAAATAAAAATCTCTATCTCTATCTCTATAAAAAAAGATAAAAAAAAAGTTTTAATGACGTAATCTTCAATTTTTGATCTTGTGTCTCTATTTTCTATTATAAATTTTAATCCAAGTTTTAATCAAATATTTTTTATTGTGTTAAACTTATTTTCAAGAATGTTTCGTTCTATCCTTCTATCTCAATATTTAGAAAAAAATGTGTCTTAAAAAAATAAATAAATCATAAGGGTAAATTAGAGAATTTAATAATAACACTAGATTGATTCATTTGCTATACAAAATGTTCAGTCAAATATATAAATTAAAGATTTAACTTAAATAGTGTATCATATAACTAATATCTGTTTTTCTTTATAAGTTTTGACATTTAGTTATCATTTTTTTTTATCATTTCATTATGTTAATAATGGTTATAAATTTAAAAGTTTATAATATATTATCATAATAATATTCGGGTATCACCCGGTTGATAAAGCTATTCTTTTTAGGATCCCTAAAAATTGAGTTTTTAAAAAAACTTGTCACATGGCACCCTATCCTCTCTCATTTATAAATAAAAAAAAAACTTATATATCATTTTTCATTTTTTCCCATTTACTTTAAGATATATTTTTTTCCCCATATACTTTAAGGTGTTAATTTAAACTATTCTTACGAATTACTCATCAACTCATTTTCACAATCATATGTCCCTTTTGCAAACGACTTCTTTTGATGATTAAAATCATTTCAAGTAAGAATGTTTTGGTTTCAATTAAATTTTATTTATTTTATTTTAAGTTTACGGTATTTTAATGGCAATGATTTGTGTACATGGGGGAATGGTTGTAAGTTGTAACTATATGTGAAGTGAATTTAAGATTGAAAATACTGGATTCATATTCATGTATTTTAATAAAGTAGGATTCCAGGTAATTCAATGACAAATAGCTAACTTTCGTGTTTGATCATGTATTTTAATAAAATAAGGTTGCAATAAAGTTAATATTGTGAACTGCATTTTTATTTTATACTAATGAAATAGTTATTCTTATTTTAGAAATCATTGTATGAGTTAATTCCGTCTCCATATCAAATTATAATGTATCAAACAACACAAATTACATACATCTTTATATTTTTTGGTTTCAAAATTTTGATTAAAAGACCCGGGTTAGCTAGTTATAAAAAAAAAAGGGAAGTGGGTGGAAACCTTCTGATCTCATGTACAATCTTGATGTATTGACTTGAATATGTTTTGTAAAGTACAATGACCTCAAGTGTTTTGACTCATCAACAAAAATAACAAAATGTAATATTTTTGTAATAGCTACATTAATATGTATGCAAAGTTTCCTGAATAAAGTCATCTAAATAGAAAAAATAACTATAGCTATAATAATAGGGGATGACAAGTATGCTGCTAGCAGCATGCTGCCAACAGTTGTTTTTTTAAGGTTTTTTTTACAATCAATCACGTGGGAGGGAAGATTGTGAGGGAGAATACTTAGATGCTAACAGCACTTATGTTTTTCCCATAATAATATGTACCATAATGGGTTCTCAATGATTTTGCTTTATGATGAATTGGATTCTATAGAAATCCCTTTGCATATGAGAACCTTATCTCAATCTATTTGAATTAATAGTTATATTAGCTATCATACGAAAAAAATTATGTTAAATTCACTAATGACATACTTTGATTTGTATAAACAGCTACGGAGTATATTTATAGGACATTGATCCGTACACCACTAATTTTTAGCCGTACACAACTAAACATGCTTTAAGTTGTTATACTGTATAACACTTTAAAATATATTTGATGATGTATGGCTAAAAGTTATTGGTGTATGAATAATCCCATATTTACAGCCATGCACAGGAACCGGTTCTTGAGGAACCGGAACCGGTTTTTGGTCAACGGGACCAAAACCGGTTCCTAAAATACCTGAACCGGTTCCAAACCGGTTCTTGGTCAACGTTGATCGGCTTTTTTCTCGGGTATTTTTTGGTTTTTTTGGCAAGAACCGGAACCGGTTTTGTACCCGAAATAGGAACCGGTTAGGAACCGGCGGTTCCTAAAATACCCGAACCGGTTCCTCAAGAACCGGGTTTTTTCGGTTCCGGTTTCGGGTTTTTTTAACCGGTTCCTCAAGAACCGGTTTTTTTGTGCACGGCTACCAGTGACAGATCAATACCATAAGATTCACAAATTTACACTATGTGAAAAAAAATCATGTGGTTCACGTGCACCCCTGGTCTGCCCCTGCACTCCACCCTCGCAGTGGTAGTGGCTTGTTGGTTGTCGGGGTGGTGATCATCACGTTGCTGATCATATATTTGTTAACAAAGCAATTGGAATAAGTTGTTCCAACTATAATATTCCAGATGAATCAAAATTTTCAAAGTTGTCTTTAAATATTGACATTTAAATAATTAGCAACGAAAAATCTCAGATGCACCCAACTATAACCCTAGTTTTAATCTTTAACCAAATTAGCTTTAACTCGGGTTTTAATTACTGCATCATCACTAATATTGAATTAAAAAACATATTTTTTCAAAGTAAAAAACACATTTCATTATTAAAATAAAAATAAATAAATATACATTAATACAATTAAATATTACATTAATTTAAAGAAATTCAAAGCAAAACTTAAATTAAGAAGAAAAAAAAAAGAGGAAGTTAATTTTATTTTTTTAAATACTAATCTAAATATATTACGTCGGTTCTAAACATAATCCGTAAGATTTTGTTGAAGGTTGTGGTGTCTCTCTCTTTAGCGTATTTTGTTGGCTATTTATAATGATTAGGTGGTGCTTGGATTTATATAAATCACTATGGTTAAAACTTTAAAATATATTTATATCTAAATATATTACGTCGGTTCTAAACATAATCCGTAAGATTTTTTTTTAAAGGCAGTAGTTGATTGTAATATAATATTTATATTAAAGTAAACAATGATACTTTGATAAGAATCATATCGCGTTGTCACGGTTTTTGTTTCTTAACTTAAAAGGTAGTTGATCGCAATATAACATCTATATATTAAAGCAAAAACAGATAACTTGATAATAATGATATAATAATGTTATTTATAAACATAATATATAAT
>JAOEHQ010038671.1:0-12539 GCA_025447715.1 Asclepias incarnata | reverse complement strand
TGCTGCCGGAGATCAAAGTGTTACAGGTCTTGTAGCCTACATCCCGATATTTATGATATAAGCTGTCTTTTTGTAATCAGATCCAACTGGGAATTGATATATGAATGAAATTTGGTTTGATGAAATCTGAGATGGACACATATGGAAGTGAATGATCAAAATTCAGAAGTGAAAGATCCATAACCCATTGGTTTTTACCTTTTGAGAAAGATGTGGATGATAAAAATGGAATATGAAAATGATGAAGATGAGAGATGATAAATAGTTTCTTTTAAGTCATGTATCAGATTAAACCCTATCAATTTTATTATTATTAATGAAATATTTTTGATTTTATTGTTATGTTGTTAGATTGTTGTTATGTTATACTCAAAGAAAAAAAAAAGCTTTATTTGGAAAAGATGATAGTGCCCTTGCACGTGATGGCCACGTGCAGACTTGACGACACCTTTAACGGATCCGCCAAAAAGGGATCAATCTTGCTAAAAATAGTCAAAACAGGGACCCCATTGCTAGCATTCTCAAAAAGGGATCCCCTTGCTAAAACATACAAACCACAGGGACCAATCTTGCAATTAACTCTTAATAATATTTAATAAAGTTATAAAAGGAAAATGAAATCAGCGAACTCATCCAAAGGCTACAATTTAAAGTTGTTTTTCATCTAATGGTTGTAACTTTTTTAAAAAATATTTAAAGAGGCTGTTTTATAATTATTGGGAGATTTGTACTTTCAAATAAAGAAGTGTATCATTTAACTTTTGAAAAAAATTCAAAACACAACATACATTCAAAACATTAAACCAATTTGTAAGTTTTAATATAATTATTTTAATATGAGGAAAAAAAGATAATATGGTAAAGTTTAGAAATAAAAACATGACAATTATGGTTGATATGTAGTTGGAACAAATTACCACCACTTTGTTCTAACGACACATATTACCACTAAGAACGTCAATACTCGACTCAATCGAAAACCCGATCTGAAAAAAACCGGGTTAAGGTTGTGAAATCTTGACCCGTCAACCTACTAACCTGATTTTTTCGGGTTGGGATCGGGTTGACCCTTTGGGTTAACAGGTCGACCCGTCAACCCGAAAATATTTTAACTTTTCATGACCCTTTGGGTTAACAAGGTGGTTCGGTAGTCACACGTCTTGTTTTTACAAAAGAGATCTTAGGTTCAAAACCTTCTTAAGTAAACATTTTGATTAAACCACGAAAATCTAAGTCAAAAAGACTTTTCATCTTCAAATAACCCGAACATAAAACTTTATTTGTTTACCCGGGTTTTAAATTACATAACCATCCATTTGTAGAGGAAAATAAAATGAACTACATTTTTATACACGAAACTGTCAATAAGTCACCAAACTACATGAAAGCGGTCAAAATACTATATTCTAGGGGTTTTTGGTGGGGGTTTAGAAGGTGGGAACAACAATAACGGGTATAAAATATGGTATTGTATAATAATATGAAGCAAGTTGCTAAAAAAAATTGTAAGGATCACCTCTTATTAGGCCGGGTTGACACATTCCTAATAACAAATGAAAATGAAATTAGAGAATGGAATGAAATAAAAGAAGCCACTAGCTAGGTAGGAGTGGATACGGTCCAAACTCACCCACGCGATATACGTCAGACAAAATGTCACACGATGCGGAGAATTGAAGGCACGGGGGAATGAAAGGGATGATGAATGATGATGACGATCTCATATATGCATGCTTTTCCATAAAGTCATGAGCCTCATTTCTTTACTCTCACTCCCAAGCTACTTAATTAGACAGTCCCCCACCCCTAGCTAGCCTGGCTACAATCTTCAATTCCCTGGCCTCCCACTTCACATATATAACAATCCATCCATCCATCATCACTTATATTCCATGCTATCTTCGAAACCAACCATGATTTACTGTTTCGTATGTACTTACTTTTAATTAGCTAGCTAGGTTCAACTTTAATTCATATATATATATATATTGTCTACTATATATTTGCATTTTGAAGATCGAAGGAAAAACAAGTGATTCTGTTTTTGTTTTGTGTGTTGTAACTAATGTATGTTCCAGGAATGGTGAATTTAGGATATTCAAGTGCTGCATGTAACTCGTTGAGGTCATTTTTATTTTTGTCGTTCTTAATTGGTTCTTGTTTAATTTGTTTTTTTTTTTACTTGTCTAGCTATGGGCCTTTCCAATATTAGTAAAATCGCAATATAATTAGGAAAGAATAAGAACATACGAAGATCCATGCAACTTGAAACATTCAAGATATGTTTAAAGGTTAATATATATGTTGGATCATTAATCTGAGATCGATCCGTTCATGTTTAAACAAAGGGTCTTTGGCCAGTGATATTCGAGGAGCTAGGCTCCACAAACGTACGTAAAAGTTGTAGATTCAAATAATATCATTGGCGAATAAACATAAATTATGTAGTGTGATAGAATTTTTATAAAAGAAAAATTAAAGCTCCCGGCCTGTTATATATTTGTATAGATTTAGTGGATTACACATGATCGATCGATCATATGGTTTTAGGAGGATTTGTATGAAGATTTTTAGAAGGAAATGTCATTTCTCTTTTCTAAATTTACCTTTTCTCCCTTCTAGTTGATCATGCATGACCTATCCAATTAATACAAGGGAATCTAGCTCCCAATGAATAACATGACCTCTCTAGGTGTTTTGGTTAATTAATCAGTTCCTTACTGCTGCTTTGGTGTCAAAAGCAAAAAGTGCAGACACATTGTGCCTTTAACTCACACCCCCAACACATACTCTACACATCTGCCACATTCGGAACTTGAACCCTTGTCGACTTGGTTAAGTAGCACCTTAAGCACATGGATACAGACGGGACAGACGGTCTTTCTACACTAGTTGAAATTGAAATTGAAATTGAAATTGTCCTGATTCTGTTTTACCCAGGTTGATAATATCTATAAATTCACTAATGTGGTACCGTTATATTATTTATGATATCAAATTACATGGTGGCAAGGAGATGGTTCCTCGGTTTCATACTTTCCTCGACTATTTTTCACTCATTGAGGACGGATTTGGTCACTTCCTTTATGCAGAACGTACTTGTTTTAGTTTTTATTTTATTTTAAATTTTTTTTTATTTGCTTTTGGTTATGATCTATGAATAGTTGTCTTATTGATATAAGACTATAAGAGTATCACCATATATGATCACTTATTCGTTCTCATTCTCAATTTTCAACTTTATTTTGTTTTCTTGATGAAAAAGCTTGTATCATATGACTTACTTATAAGTAATAACACAAAGTTTAGATATACATCCAGTTTTGGAATATTATGCATGCCATGAAAAGTTGACTTTAAGCAGTAATTGCATGGAATTAACAGGGGTGAGCAGAGTCTTCTTTTCTCTATTACACTATTCCTATCCTTGGAGCAATGGGAAAATCACCTGGAAAATGGATGAAGACTCTAATATTTGGGAAGAAATCATCAAGAACAAAACACAAGATATGGGAAGATGGCAAAGAAGTGTCGCTCTTCCTAGATCAGATTGGGGATACAAAAGTTTCCTTAAACGTCTGTGAAATGAGGGACGAAAAAATAGAAGAAAACATACAACATGGTTATTCACAAGATGAAATAGGAACACCAGTGCCTGCCAACCAAACCTTATGTATAACAAAACCAACCGAAGTAAACACACAAAATGATTCTGATAGAATCAGAGAACAAGCTGCCATAGACGTGCAGGCTGCTTTGAGAGGCTATTTGGTAATTTTCTAATGCTTTAAGCTGTAATTTGGTATTCAGGTCACTAGTGTTTGCATATTGTCTTCTTCCCTATAGAAGGGTTTTTCTTGTTAGTTCTACACTTATACATATTTCACTTTAGGCTCGTCGGGGATTTTGGACCCTCAAAGGCATTATAAGATTACAAGCACTTATTCGTGGACACTTGGTGAGGCGACAAGCTATTTCAACTTTACACTGTATGTTCCAAGTTGTCAAGTTCCAGGCACTTGCTCGTGGTATAAAGATTAGGCATTCCAATCTAAGAGTCGAAGTGCAAAAAAGATTCACTCAAGCAAACAATCGGGTACCCTGTAAAGTTTTATTCTTACCTTTTCAAAAATCATTCATTTTCTACATTGATTTTTGTTAATAGGCAAGCAATGTGTAGGTTGTGTCTACTTTTGGAGTTAACACATCTATGGAAAAACTAAAGCTATTAGCAAATGGTTTTGCTCGTAAGGTAATACGTATACCCTTCCATGCCTGTAAATATATCTAAAAACTAATACACTGGTTTTAATGTTTCCATTACTCAATTATCATTCTTGTTGCTATAGATTGCAAATTCATCTCCTACTGCAATACCACTGCATTTCCAATACAAGTCAGATGAAACAAACTCCGTTCTGAGCTGGCTGGAGCGATGGTCAACAGCCCGTTGTTGGCAACTGCTTCCAAAACCAAAAGCTGCTCAACCTTCAAAATTCCAGAAGCCAGACACCCGTAAATCTTCAGTGACAATGACAAGTATAGAGATCATTGCTTCTGAATTTGATAAACCCATACGAAATCTGAGAAAGGTCTCATCAAATGAACCTGCAAACTTTATTGAAGAGAATCCTGAACTTGTGCTTGAGAGGGTCAAACGCAATTTAAGAAAAGTCGACAACCCTGTCTTACAGATCACAGTTCATAGGGAAACTAAACCGGAAAGGATTAGCACATATGATAACACTCAAAAAATAACACCAGAGCCTGAAAAACTCAGCGTGAGTAAAACCGAAACAGTGGTAGAATGGGAGAATGAAAAAGAAGATGAAATTGTTAATGAAAGGAATAAATTAAGAAGAAGAGCTTCAGTTCGAGTGAACCAGGAGTTGGTCAAGAATAATGAACCATTACAGATAAAGAAGTCGGTACCAAGCTACATGGCTACTACGGTATCTGCTAAAGCAAAGCTAAGAAGCCAGGATGGCCTTGAAACTCCTACTACTTTAAGTCATCGATGTTCTCTGCCTTCTTTGGCGAATACCAAATTTTCACTTTCACCACGGGTGCAAACAACTGGGAAACTTAAGAACGATAAATCTCTCCAGTTGTCAAGAGATGGCAGTGGTAAACGATTAACTTTAACCTCTTGTTTTTGGTGTCATAATGTGTCTGTTATTCATATGGTTCCTAATATATAAACATTATGTTATATGTGATTTCAGTGAAGGTGAACCAAGTTGAGTGGCGGCTTTGATGTTGCAGTGTAACTGGTTCAAGACATTATAAGATTGAACCGAAAAGCCTGAATCCACCGTATTATTAATCGGTTAGGGTTGATTGTGTTGTAATTATAGATCATTAACTACTAAATGTATATGCGTGGGATGCTGAAAGTTGCTTTAGGCTTTGTTTTTCTTTGAATTTTCTCTTCTTTGGGAGATGGAGAGATGTTTGGTGTGATTTGTTTGGGGTTTAACAGAGTTGTAAAGGTTGCTAATAATTCGAGACTATTCAATATAATGTCCCCATTGACTACTGTGTTGATCAAACTATCATGACTAATTAATCAAAGACGTACATACTAAGGCCATCTCCAATGGTAAACTCAATTTGTCAAAGCATATTGGCCACCTCAGCAACACGTCAGTAAATTGATCCACCACACTGAACTCATTCTGCCTCCAACCCAATGCTGGCAAGGTGGTGCTGTTGGAGATGGCCTAAATTATTTGTCAAATAATGCAGAGAATATAAGTCACACAATGCATATGCTTGGACGTATGTATTATAGTCAAAGAAGCCCTTGGCTTCATCACTTGGGTAAAATGGTTCACACATCAGATCAGATGAAAGGATATTTTGATATTTGAGTGAATTAGTCAAATGGCGACTATCTTTTAATTGATACTTTTTGTTGCAAAAAATAAGGTTTATGATATATTTATCTTTTCCATTGGTATCTTTAAGTCATCCAACTTTTTCTTTTTTTTTTTTTTGTCCCGTTAGGTCCTTACAACTAGTTTTTGCGTTTTGATAAGGTTACTTTAAAAATCGGATAAACCCTTAAATTCTATACTTTTTCCATGAGTCAAAGATGTGATTTGTATGTTTCTAATGACCTAATTGGACCAAGTTTGAATGACCTAATTGGACGGAAATATTTATGAATGTTTTATATGTGATAAATGAAAAGGCATGTGGGTTGAATAAATTAAAATACTCAAAAAAATAGAAAACCCACAAAATAAAACTTTTACAATTTTATTTTATTTTTTTAAAAGAATAACATGTTTTTTTGGAATGGCAACTTTCATAAAAGAATTACATGTTAATCCTATTTTCAAGTAACCGAATGACTTAAATAACACGTATAACTTTTTCTTTTTTTTTTTTATAAATGATTTAACCTTTTAAATGTGGGTTGATTTTTATTTATTTATTTATATATTTTTTTTGAACAGTTGTGATTTTATTAAAACACTTGCTCAAACATGAAAAGAAAACAATAAAATGCCTAAATTTACTCAAACGTATTCTTATCAAACTTTTGCATATTGTTAGTCATGTTACAAAACTAGAAGCTCCTTAAAATAAAACCAAGTAAACATGCCTATCATATTTCTTAAGTATAGGTATTCAAGTGTGACAATAATAATTGATCAAATATGAAACTTTTATAAGTCATGCCCTTTCTACTTAATTCATGTTTTGGACCCATAATTTTTTCAGGAAACGTGATGGTGATGCACAACAATCTTTTACAAACTTATCCACAATTTCATGATTCACAAAAGTTCGTAATTTCTATCTTCTTTGAAAATTTAAATCGTGAATTCAGATTCAAATTCACAAATTGGGAAGCAATCCATAACACTTAAGCACGCACAAATTAAGATAATTGTTATCATATCCAAACTCTAATTGTACTATATATATAGTTTAGGATAACTTTAATCGAAATCAAACTACATCCATCACCACAATATATATATATATATATATATATATATATATATACACACGACACACAACCATATATCGAATATAGGGGTTTTGATCTACCATCACCATGTTTAGTCTTTCCAACACACGTAGCGTTATTTTCATAGCTACATTGATCGTTATAATAAATGATACCGTAGCAGCAGCAGCAGAAAACAAGATCAAGTATTTTCAACTACAAAATGGTGACTTATCGGTCAATATTACAAATTATGGTGCCACTCTTCTCAACTCTTTCCACCCTGACAAAAATGGTATGTTTCCTCCTTATTGTTATCATTCAACCTTAAATTAAAAAAACTTACAGATGGATAAATTATAACCCACTCTACAAACCCAAAAAATTACATTATACTCTACATTTATATGTAAAATATATATAATAAAATGTCCCACTAGAAACCAACTCACTTAGGTAAATTGGCCAGGGCCTTTCTAATCATCTACTATGTGGGGCCCCGGGGGTTAGGTTACCACATGTCTCAGGTTTGAGTCTGAGGGTTTATAGATTATTGATCATAGATATAGATATATATCTTTCTTCAATTTGTACACTCATCTTCACCAGATCTCATCTGTAAGATATTTAAGACCATACACAACAAATCTCAAAGATAACTCATGTGATGGTGGGATCCTTACATCACAGGGGGTGAAGTTGCCCGTGAAACATTTTTACGATCTAGATTCCTATTCATAACTACAATTGATTTTGAAAAAAAAGAGTTACTTAATTTTAGATTTATTTATTTATTTATATAAAAACCTGTTTTTTTCCCTATTAGTAACTGGTTCAACCGAAAAAACAGTCAAAACCGACATGTTTGATGATCGGCCGGTTCCGTAGAAAACCGTCTATAATTAAGTTGGTCAATCGATCATTCTAACGGTTTCTAAAACATTGTTGATAATAGTCGTATATAAGGGGTTATAATAATTGGTACCTCAGATTTTTAACAAATAAAAATTACTTTTGCCCCTTGAAATTTATAAAATACTCATCTGATCATTCATTTGTGAGGGAATCTGTTGCAGAGATGATAAGCCCATATTATAAATTATAAATATTATATATGTTAAGGGTCATATTACGCTTCCTTCTTTTTTAATAAAATCTTTATCATGTATGTTATATTTAATTTTGAATTGATTAATAAGAGAAATTAATGACACAAGCCAAATTTTGTTCATAACTTAAGTATCTAACCTGCTTTACGAGTCGACTAATCCCAGGGCGACCATCCGCTTTGCGGGTAGCCTAGCGTCGTCGCGGGTAAACATTTGTGGCCACAAAGGTATATTTTTTTGCTATAAGGATTTGAACTTAAGACCTCAATGTATTTGTACCTATAAAAACCATTTGTTTATCACTAGACCATTACTCTTATAATTGACATATGAAAACTTTATTTTAATAAAACAGGTTTTTTTTATTGGTTAATAAATTGTTAGAATAATCTTATTGGTTAATAAATTGTTAGAATAATCTTAGTATATATTAAGATTAAGATAATGACCTAATTGCACAATACCTAATTAAATGGAAAAATGTATGATTGTTTATATGTGATAAATGCTACTTGAATGTATGAATCGTTTATATGTGATAAATGAAATAGCATGTAGGGAATTAGGGATTGAATAAACTAAAAAGTCCAAAAACAAAATAAAGGGTTATTATGATATTAAAAAAAAAAAAAAAAAAAAATCTTCATGTAATTGGTCATTTTTTTTCTTTCATAAATAACACTTGTGTCTTTTTCCTTTCTCCGGTTAAGTTTCCACATGTGTTGCACGTGAGCATATAATTGTCTTTTCACATGTCACTTTAAGTTTGTATATCATGAATCGTTGTTCTGTTTTCTCATAAATCGTCCTTTTTTACATGAAAAGACTAAAAATATCATTTTCTTTAAAAAAAAAAAAAATTTCTCCTATAGTTTATCATTATCGTTGTAGTTAATGATACTGTAACAGCGACAGAGAACAAGATAAAGTATTTTCAACTACAGAATGATAACTTATCCGTCAATATCACAAATTATGGTGCCACTATTCTCAACTTCGTCCTCCCTGACAAAAACGGTATGCTTCTTTCTTATTGTCTTAGTTAGATTATTATTCAACCTTAAAACTCATGAAAATCAGAAAATATATGTTTATTGGGATTGGGATTATAATTATGTATACACAAGAATGTGCCTTAACATTACAACCGAGTTTTTTTTATAAAAAAAAAAATTGATAAAAAAACAAATATATGAGTTAAAATTTTAATTTACGTTTTATGACAGAAAATTTTGTTATCTTCTTGACTTAACACTTAACCTCTTTGAGGTGATTATAGAATTAAGGGTTCGAAAAGATCACGATGATACCTTGCCTGACTGAGGTGATTAGAGAATTAAGGGTTCGAAAAGATCACGATAATCATGGGCGGATCCATTATGTAATTACCGGGGACAACCGCCCCCGATGAACAAAAATTTTTTAGTGTAGATTTATTATATTTATGTATATTATCATGCTTTTGTTTTATAATGCCCTCAAACTTTTAAGCCAAATTTTTTATTGCCCCCGACAACCTAATTTTCTGGATCCGCCTCTGACGATAATACCTTGGCTAAATTACGTACATGCATCTCAGTCAAAAACTTTCCCAATAACCTGAACATGATCGAAAAACCAAGTTTTTTTTTTTTTTTTCTTATGAATGATGATCTCGTCCATTTTCAAATGTTAACCACGTGTAACTTGTTTGATTACTTTACAGGAAAGTTAGATGATATTGTGCTTGCGTTTCCTTCAATTAATGATTACTTCGTAAGTTTTCTTTACATTTTAGTTATAGCGAAGTAGCGAACTGATATATGTTAAAGTGTTTATGGTAAAGTTAATGTTTAGTTTTATAATATAATATAATGTTGATAAAAATTTTATATTTATATTAGTAATGAGTGTCAATTATTTTTATTGAATTTGCTAATTAAGATTGAACCTTGGATCTCAAATTCCACAATCTTTAATTAAATATTTTTTGATAATCAATCCAACCTAACTTTTAATTAAAAACTTTTTTTTTTTCTCTTTCACCTATATAACCCAACATAACTCAAATTTTCATTCATATTCACAATCCAACCTAAACCATTTTTTTTATTATATTAATACAATTTATAATTATTTTTATCATATTAATTATTTTTACAATAATCTTATATATATAAAACTAACAAGAGGAAAATACAAAATTAGTAAAAATATTAAAAAATATATTTTTTTGAAATATTCCTGTTTTTAATAAAGCTTATGTCAAAATCTTCGTAGAAGATAAATAAAGAATACCACGATTTTATATATTTTTATAAAAGGTTGTAAAGTGTAAGATATTAAAGAAAAATTAATAAGGTTTATAATTAATTATATATAATAAAAAAAATTAAAAAGATTCCATCCATTGAAATTATGGCACGTGGCTAGAAGTATTGGACAATCTGCTTGCAATTTGGCTCGCCCAAGCGAGCAGTTCACTAGGAAAGTTTTTGGCATTTTCTGTTTTTATTATTATTTATATTGAGCAACCTATCGAAGAGTTCACCGATGATGTTAGTCT
This sequence comes from Asclepias incarnata, assembly GCA_025447715.1. Classification (NCBI taxonomy): domain Eukaryota; kingdom Viridiplantae; phylum Streptophyta; class Magnoliopsida; order Gentianales; family Apocynaceae; genus Asclepias; species Asclepias incarnata. The sequence continues at coordinate 1,921 of JAOEHQ010038671.1, read as the reverse complement.
TGTTGATAATTATTATGGGACAATTAGACAGAATTTGAACCTATAACCTTTGATTTAAAAGAAATGGTGTTAATCAACTTTTTTAATTGAAAATTAATGCTAGATTTATTGTTGTTTTCTCTTCTAATTTATAACGGATTTTTTATAACTTATATATATATATATATATTTTTTTTAATAATGAACTTTTTGTTAACTTATATTTTATACTTTTTAATAATATACATAAAATACAATATAAATTATTTGTACTTATTTTTTTTAACGAATTCATTTATAATACAATTTTGTAATTTAACAGAAGTTGTGGCCGCCTTAAAAAAAAAAGTGGAGATATAAGTCGTGGCCACACATTCACTACTCTCTCCCCCTGATAATGTGAGGTTTTGTTTGAAATGTAGAATGACTCAACATATTTTGGAGCGATCGTGGGTAGGGATGCTAATCGGATCAGTGGAGCTAAGTTTACTCTCAATGGTGTTGAATACAAATTACCTGCTAATGATGGAAACAATACTCTCCATGGTACATACATATAAACTTAATTAACCTATTATAAATAGTTGGTTTTCTAGTCAATATACTTAGTTTTTGTATTTCATCGATCGATCGAATACCATTTTCAAATCCTTCAGAACTTAATCAATAGGTGGTCCGAAAGGTTTTGCTGATGTTATTTGGACTATGGAATCGTACATGAAAGATAGCCATCTTACACTCTCTTACCATAGCTTTGACGGCGAAGAAGGTAACATGTATAAACTTTATTTTGGAAACAACTTTGATTCGTACAAGAAAGATAACCAACCTTAATTACTACAAACATTTGAACAAGTGTTATATATTGAGATTGAACCAAGAGAGTGAAACAGAATCACAGTTTTAACAAACACCAAGCATGGTTACAGGATTTCCGGGAGACTTACATGTAACGGTGACCTACATGCTCATCAAAACAAATAAATTCGCTATAAAAATGGTAGCAACGCCAATTAACAAGCCAACCCCGGTGAACTTAGCCTCACACACTTACTGGAACCTTGCGGGCCACAATAGCGGCGACATCTTGTCCCACAAGATCCAATTATTCGCATCTCATGTCACTCCGGTTAATGATCAACTAATCCCAACAGGCAAAATAGTACCGGTATTGTTATTCTACACTTGTTTAATTAGTTTCCTGATTGGTTTGTAACATCAAAAAAACTTAATTTACCAGGTGGTCTGTTTATACATTATTTATTATTTTTCCAACCCAATATCGTATACTCGGTATAATGTTTTTTTACTAATGCTATAAAGGTGCGTGGAACGGGGTATGATTTCCTTGAGTCACGAAATATTGGTAGCGAGTTGGATCAAGTAGGCGGATACGACATCAACTATGTACTAGATAGTAAAGATAAGAGACATTTGAAAAAGGTAGCTGTGGTTCAGGAGAAGAAATCGGGTCGAATGATGGAGCTATGGAGCAACCAGGTTGGGGTTCAATTTTACACAGGTAACATGTTGAAAGACATAGTTGGAAAAGGCGGGTTTGTGTATAAGAAATACGGAGGATATTGTTTGGAGACGCAAGGTTTTCCAGATTCGGTCAACCATCCAAATTTCCCATCGCAAATTGTTCAACCGGGTCAGAAATATAAGAATGTTATGGTTTATAGGTTCACTGCTAATTAGCATTTTAGTTTATTGAAACATTTGAGTAATTTCTTTCCTTTTGAACCAAGGGTAATTTACATTTTTTCTAATTTTGTTTCGTTTTTAATTTCTAAAGAAATGATGTTTAGTCTTACGATATGATGGTGACAAATGGAAAAATAAAAGGATGTGATGAGATGGGAGAAATATGTATTCACATTTGTTATCAAATGTTTACATAGACTGATGAAGTAGCATAAAATACAGGAAGATATAGTAT
>JAOEHQ010038660.1:0-12540 GCA_025447715.1 Asclepias incarnata | reverse complement strand
CTGAGGAGGATTTAGAAAAAATGAAGTACCTGAAGGCTGTCATTAAAGAGACCCTTCGGTTCCATGTTCCACTCCCACTACTTGTTCAACGAGAAACCACTCAAGATGTCAAACTTATGGGGTATGACATTGCAGCACGTACACTAGTTGTTATCAATGCTTGGGCGATAGCAAGAGATCCCTCAGTGTGGACAGAACCAGAGGATTTTAAACCTGAGAGGTTCTTGAACAGTTCAATTGACTATAAAGGGCGCAATTACGATTTCATTCCATTTGGTGCTGGCCGAAGAGGGTGTCCGGGCATTCAATTTGCTATAGTTGCTAATCAGCTTGCTTTAGCAAATCTGGTATACAAATATGACCTGGCATTGCTAGATGGAAAAGGAGGGGAAGAACTGGACATGAGTGAGATGTTCGGGATTACCGTGCATAAAAAGTCCCCTTTGCTACTTGTGGCGACTCCTCGATTCTAATCGCTACTTGTAATTTGAAGCTTTATCGATCCTAAACATCTGTCTGTAATGATGGATGCTATATATCTTCATACTGTATCTTGGTTTACGCTATATACATTAGAAAAAAGTGAAATAAAGTGCCATATTTGAATCACCACGTAAGATTAAAACTGGCCTAGAACTGCAAGCTCACTCAAACATCTAGCTTTAAAAAATTTCAGAAAATATGTAAATAGAAATATGTATGTATATTTCTCATACTAAATTCCAGGCTACACCACTTTTAGGACCTACAAAACCCAACATAAGCCAAATGAGGTTCTCTTCTAAAACCTTTAGAATCGACACAAGATTGTTGGGTGTCAAGATATATGAACCAAAAAAAGAAAAACATGATTTTCTGAAGAAATTAAGCACCATCGTGTAGATAAGCTAGGTGCCAATCGTAAGACCAGAGCATCCATCATGACACAAAATGAATGGGTGTGAAGCGGATCGACTTTGACTGTTAGTGATAAAAGCGTGGCAAACAGAATGCTGACCAGAGCATCCACCACGTGGCAAACATATGTGAGGGCAAAAGCGTCCAAACACTTTTAGGCTGACCAGAGCATCCACCACGTGGCAAACATGTGAGGGCAAAAGCGTCCAAACACTTTTAGGATGAAAGTGATAAATGAACTACTTGAGAGACGAAAACTTAAAAAAACATATAAAAAAATTGCCCATATCTTCTTCCCAGATCTATCATATGAATTTTACGGCGACTTTTCATATTCCGGTCACCTTTTCCGACGAATTTCTAGTGATTAACACAATCTAATACACGGATTCTTAGATCCATCATTGTAATTGAATCCTCAACTTAAACAACATATTATATGTATTATCCTATCAACTAACTACAAAATTCATAACAAAAGGATCCAAATAATAATAACAATAATAAATAAAAAAGGATACGAGGTCCATTAAACACTTCAATTCACTAAAAAAATTATAAGGGCTTTGGCAGTGGTACTACATGAGACACGGTATCATCCCATACCGCGCGCACCGCCGCCGATGACGTGTTATGGGACACGGTATGGCAGGCACTACATAGATTGCCGCATGCGAGATGGAGAGAATATATCCATTACATGGAGAGAAATTGTAGTGTGGTATGGATTGTAGTGTGGCATATCATTGCCAATGAAATAAGGGAATGTGGTATGAAAAAGTAAGAGAATGAGGTGGCATAAGGAGATTGGTTGGAGAGTGTGGCATTGATTGCAGCACAACTATCCATTGCCAACCCCCTGTCAGAAAGATTCAACCCATCAAGCCATTCCTTGGTAAAATAAAACGAAACAACGGATCCAAGCTTGGGTTCTTCATATACGGAATCGCCACAACAAACAAACAAAACAAAAAAAAAGCATTCAAATTTCCAACTTTCACAACAAAACAAACAAAACCCAGGAAAAAAAAAAAAAAAAAAAACCAACCAACACCAAACCAAGACACCCAACCATGATCTTGTTTCATCAAATCATCACCATGAACATTAAAAAGATCAAAAATCTTGTCATTTCTGCCAGCTTGAAAAGCAAAAACATGTAATATTTAGATATGGAGATTTGTAATTTGGATAAAGTGTGAATCAAATGAGTTTCTTGATGAGAAGAAAAAGATTGGTTATCCAAGGCTTTAGACAAAAGGAAGGTATTGACAAGTATAAAGTCAGATTGGTAATCCGAGGCTTTAGACAAAAGGAAGGTATTAATTTCTTTGACACCTAAGCTCCTGTTGCTATGATTACCACCATTAGATTTTTGTTAGCACTTGCAGCTATACATAATCTTGTAATTCACCAAATGGATGTTAAAACTGTCTTTCTAAATGGTGAATTGGATGAAGAGATTTACATGAAACAGCCTGAAGGTTTTGTCATGCCTGGTAATGAACATAAGGTTTGTAAAATGGTAAAATCTCTTTATGGTCTAAATCAAGCCCCCAAGCAGTGACATCAAAAGTTTGATGATGTGGTATTGTCTAATGGTTTTGTGCTAAACCAAGCAGACAAGTGTGTCTATAGCAAATTTGATAATTCTAGAAAGGGAGTAATGATTTGCTTATATGTTGATGACATGTTGATCTTTGGTACTAACCAAGATCAAGTTGATAAAACTAAGGAATTTTTGTCATCAAAGTTTGATATGAAAGACATGGGGGAGGTTGATGTGATTCTTGGCATTAAGATCATACGTGGAGAACATGGTATTACTATCTCTCAATCACATTATATTGAGAGAAGATGTTGAATAAATTTAATCACAAAGATAGTTCTCCTATAGGTACTCCTATGGATCCTACTGCAAAACTCGTGCCTAATAAGGGAGTTGCTTTGAATCAACTTGAATATCCCAAGGCTATTGGATCTCTTATGTATGCCATGATTAGTACTAGACCTGATATAGCCTTTGCTATTGGAAAGCTGAGTAGATATACTCATAATCCAAGTTTAATTCATTGGCAAGAAATTAATCGAGTATTTAAGTACTTGAAAGGAACCATGGATTATGGTTTGGCTTATACTGGATTTCCTTTTATTCTTGAAGGTTATTCAGATGCAAGTTAGATTACCAATATGGAAGATCATTCTTCCACAAGCAGTTGGGTATTCCTTCTTGGAGGTGGTGCTATATGCTGGGTATCAAAGAAACAAACTTGCATCACTAATTCAACAATGGAATATGAGTTTGTGGCATTAGCAGCAGCTGGTAAAGAAGCTGAATGGCTAAGAAATTTGATTTATGAAATTCCATTGTGGCCTAAACCGATATCACCCATATCTATCAGATGTGATAGTGCAGCTACCTCGGCTAAGGCATATAGTCAAGTATATAACGGGAAGTCTAGACATTTAGTTGTTAGGCATAACATGATACGTGAGCTTATCACAGATGGTGTGATATCTGTGGTGTTTGTGAAAACTCGACACAATTTAGTCTATCATTTAACCAAATGGTTGGCTAGAGATCTCATGAAAAGATCGGCTATGGGGATGGGATTAAAGTCCACCAGAAGTCTCTGATATTAAGATACCCAATTCCCATATAGTATGACACTAGGTGTAGAGTTCAATGTGGAAGGCTTAATATCTAGATATTGGAACACATTAGAAGGATCATCCCAAGTATGTGTATAGACCTGCAAGTTAGGGAGGTTGAATGTATATATTGTTAATAGTTTTTTTTGACAAATTGCATTCCATGTGCAAGAATAAAAGAGCTACCTATATGAGCATGAAGTTTAGCCTCTTCAAGAAGTTGGGACTTGGCTTTGACATGCTTATGAAGGATAAGAACATAGGCTAGTAAAAGTTGTGTATTCGTGTATTAAATATGAGTTCCCAGGGTTCAATCCTAAGCGACACCCTGGTATTCGAATATTCAGAATGTGTAATGTACTAATGTGAAATTCAATCATCACGATATTTCATTTATGCAAACGTTTGTATGTTTAAGACAACTTGCTTTAGTTAATCAAGGATTGCACTAAAATAGGGGAGGAATGTTGCATATTTTAGTGTAATTGGATTAACTGTTTGACCATTATTATCATAATAATAAGGGCTTGATACTTTAAAATGCAATAAACTTTACACGTTTTGTCATAGTGGATATCCAACTTTAATTCTGTGCATTGTATGTAAGTAACTTGTTATTTTGATCAAATCATGTAACATTTTTACTTGCACCAATAAACAACTTGCACGTGGCAGCTCATATGGTTTGTCATGTATACACTTACATACAATGCACAGGGTTAAACCTGTAAAGTTACTTACATTTTGAAGTACTAAGCACTAATAATAAATCATATAGGTATGGTGGTGCAGAGTGTGCACGCCTATTTGAATTTATTATGACCTTTTAGGGGCGAAAGGGACGAGAGGACGGGGATAGCGCCCCGGGAGCGGGGTCCAAGGGGAGGCAGCCCTTGACGGGGTCCAAGGGGCCGAGCCCCTGGCTGGGGTCGAGCTGCCAGGTCAGCTGGGAACTTTTTAATTTCCATTAAAGTGTTATTTCAAAATACAAAACAAACATGCGTGTGCATTATAGGTCAAACATGGGTGTCTCGCCACTTGAACTATGGATCATTGAATGTAATTAGGGGTGTAAACGAGACGAGACAGTTCGCGAGCTACCTGAAATCGACTCGCAAATTATTCGAAATAGACTCGGTCTGAGTCGAGCCGAGCTCGAGCTACTCGAGTAGACTTCCGAGTCGAGTTCGAGCCTCAAAACAGCCTACTCGAAAAACTCGCGAGCTTAGTCGAGCTTGTGCTATCTTACAATTTTACCCTTGAATATTATATCTTTTTACATAATTATTATCCTATCGAGCCAAGCTTAATCGAGTCGGGCTTAAAATTATCGAGCTTATAGGACTAATTCATTTAAAATTTAATATAATACTTAATCGAGCCGAGCCGAGCTCGAAAGTGTCGATTAGTAAATCGAGCTCGAGCTCGAGCTTGAAAATAAAGGCTCAGTCGAGCTCGAGTCGAGTTTCGAGCTTCGAGTTCTTTAATCGAGTCGAGCTCGAGCTTGACACTGTGTCGGCTCGACTCGGCTCGATTACACCCCTTATGTAATGACCCGCTCAATGATCTACATATGTGCTGAATGAAATGACCCGATCTGGACTTTGCATTTGATAGAAATATCGATAACAAATAAGTTAAGTTTAACAATAATGTATTCTTAATGAAGTTAGATTGACTTCATCAGACTTTAATTTTTATTTTATTTCTTTATCTTTTGGGACTTATTAAGCCACCCAGTGACCCAGCAAACAGAAGGGGACATGGGAACCAAAATAATTAAAGTAGAGAGGTTCTCGAGTTATAACCCCACACCACCCAATGCCGATATACAACAACAACTGAGAAAAAAGAAGAAAACCCCAACTATCCCAACCCATCAATTCGAGCCAGGCATAAGTTAGTGGGTCACGAATCATTTTTTCCCAAGAGAATTGAATTCCTGCATCTGTTCGAAAGCTTAGGAAAGACGGACTGGATTCAACAGAAAATATTTTGTTTTGCATTGCAATGGCTTGTAACTCTTCAATCTGTAGCCAACCTTAACATGTTCTGTCAGGTGGTCCAATGCTTCGATTTCAATAATATCTTTCTGTACATATTTTCCAACAATCATTATGAGATTACTAAACAATACTAGTCTGCAAGTTTGATCAACTTTCCCTTACCGTCATTGAGGGACCTTATAGTCGGTTAATCATTAATTAGTCATTAGCCTTGTATCATAGGAGGGTCAAACATTGCATTTATATAAAAGGAATATAATGCCAATCCAACATTTAAACAACAATTCATCAAACAGGGGTGTCCACCTTAAGTCCTTAACTGTGGAGCTTTTATCTATATCCTTATAAACCTACTACGTTAACTCCTCATAGTGGATGCTTAGGAAAATTCATGCGTCTGCCCAAGTCAGTGTGGCCTTCTTCTTCTGAGCATTCATCAAAAGCATTTTCATTTAGGACGATATAACATCATTCAGTTCTAACTAAAATACTACATTCAGGCGGATACATCATATCGTGCGGCCTTACAGTCTAACTGCATAAAATATGTCTAATGCAAAGTTATTATGATAGAGGTAAAGAAAACTATAACGTACAACATATATAGCAACTGTTGGGTTAATCTTGATTTCAGGTCGTTTCGGGTCATGGCAACGGGTTGAAAGCAGGTTTAGCATGAACGGGTCAATAAAAGAAGTGGTCAAATTGACCGAGTTCAATGGGACATAAGGTATGATCGTGGGGTCATGGTGGTTTGTTTAGTCCGGGTTTTAGGACAGGTTCAGTTTCTGTCATTTTCCTTCTGGTATATTGTAAGCCTAAGGTATGTTTTTCTTTTCAAACAAAATGAAAGTAGAGTAAGTTCAAGAGTGTTTTATTCACTGCATATTAACATACGTACGAGAACTAATTTGTGAGTGTGAGTTTGAGTCTAATCCAACAATAACTACTTGTATTTCATAATGACCAACGATCATGAGATAAAAAGAAAAAGAATCGCCAAGTTTATATATTTATTCTATGTCGAAGTATAACCCTCAAAGAAAATGTCACTCACACTCTTAAACCAAACAATCAAACACAAAGCGTTTACTCTATAGCAAGATCAAATTAGTCTTGGGAACACCCGCAAACATAATGCCCATCGACACGAGTCTTCTATTCTTGATGTCAACATAGAAGTAAAGCTTGACCCTGATGCACCAATGCCAGCTTTTTAGTAGTCACAAACAGAAGTATGTCTTTTGGAAGCTGTTAGCATAACTCAAACTCGTGATCCTTGGTCATGTATAATCGATCAGTTAGTGAAAAACATTCAAGTATTCTCCCTGAAGATCTTGTAATAGCAACTCCATTTGGTAGATATTGAAGTCTTCTGCATTAGAAGCTTGTTCCTCCTGCAATTCTTGCCATTCACTTGCATTCCATACTTCATACTTGTTAGTGTCGTTATTCGTCTGAAATTCTACAAAATGATTGTAGTTCATGTATGAATTGTTAGTAGAACTTGAACTCTCTCTTGATTCGTCTTTCACAAATTTATCCATGGTCATTCTCGGAGTCAAATTATCAGAAAAATTGATACTCGAAGACGTTTCACAATTCATGTTTTGATATTGAGCTAAATTACTGCAATCAAAGAGAATAGGATTGATACCCATCTCAGGTTTTTCTAATAACAAGTTATTTGTCATTAAACTATCTGTTGATGTCAACCCACCAATGTCGTTTTGATTAAAAGGTTGCAAAAATTCAGCCGGCATGGCCATTGATGATGGTAATGAACGTGGGCAGATATTTGGTTGTTCGTATACAAAACTAGTGTTGTTGTCGTTAGCTTCTTTAGGGACATTAATTGGTTGGTGGGTCTTTGGATCAATCCCTTGTTCAATCAACTTCTTCTTCATATGAGAGTTCCAGAAATTCTTGATCTCGTTATCTGTTCTTCCAGGCAAATTTGCTGCAATCTGAGCCCACCTGAAATGAAGAGCTCAAGATTACGAAATCAACATATATAAGCTCTATCATGACACTTTTTTTTTCAAGGGATAATCTAGAATAACATGGTTTTATATTCAATTCTGTTCCCTATTGCAAAATTTCAAGATATGCAAGCAACTACCCAATAGACCATTTTAATTTGTGACAAATTTTATCATCAACTACTTGGTATCGATTGCCTTTTTATATGAAGAACGAAGCAGACATGGGTTCTATACGTCAGTATATCGTGATCTTTAATCAGGGGCCAAAATGCAAAACAAACATGCGTGTTCATGATCACTCAGTCGTTATACCTATTGCCAAGAATTTGATGAAGAGTAAGTATAATATCTTGTTCCGATTGGGAAAAGACACCTCTTTTGAGATCAGGTCTCAAGTAGTTAACCCACCGCAATCTACAACTCTTTCCACACCTCTGCAGCCCTGCTCGTTAATTCAAAATCAAAAAACAACAAAAATTTAGTAATATAATTTACATCTGGTTGTGCATGTTCAAGTAAAACAAATATTAAAATAAAAACAAATAAAACAATTATTTTCTTTTAATTGAAAATCATTGTACAACATGAAAATCTTCGTGTATCAGTGTATATACTTGTACTTTATGAATTTTTATGCATCAGTTTTATCATGATTCAATGGTCAAGATCTTATCCTATTTGTTCATACTTATAAGTGTATGAAAAACAATAATGTTCATACTTATAATCATATTGAAATCTATTTCATATTGTATGTATCCATAAAAATCTTTATTAATATTGTATGTATCAAAGTTTTAGTTTTTGTTATTATATGTATGTGACCTCTATTAACTTATAAACTATTGACGTACGTGACACCGATATTGATGACATGTTAAATGACATATGAACTTATATTGTCAAGTCAGCAAAATAAAACTTGAACAAAAATACATACAGCTTTTTAAAAGTTGAATACATACGGTAACCATGACAAACTTAATAAATTTCATACACATATGTCCCAAAAATAATCAAAGAATACTGAAAACTGTTCATAGTTAAAACGTGAAAATTAGACACATTTAAATCAAGTTAACTTTTGCATTTAAACCGGTAAAGATTTGGAAAACTGTTCATTTATCTTGGTGCGAGAATTAACTAGTTTCCTCACTTTTTTATATATAAAAGCAAGATTTAGATACAATTTCTCAAATAACATATTTAACGTGAGTTCACAATCAATTACTCAAACTGCGGTATATATTTGGAAAATTGGCTTCAAAATGTATTTAACTTTAAATAAATGTCTATAATATGTATCCAACTATAATCGTGTTCATTTTATGTATTTAACTTTCAAAATTTTAACATTGTATGTATCGAACCAATCAAAAGTGGCACTCGACGTGGCAGCACATATGGATGCCACATACCGTGTCAAGTACAACAATGTTAAAAGATTGAAAGTTAAATACTTACAATGAACACGATTATGCATGGTTGGATATATTTTGAAGCCATTATCCCTATATATTTCATTAAAACGTCTAGCAAGATGGTAGAAATGTACAAAAGTGTAGTATAAGTACAATGATAGCAAACAATATTAACATACCCAGGGAATGATTCTGCAATATATCCAATTAACCAATGAAAATTATGGTTTCGCTCCTATTAGTTACCCAATCAAAAGAAAAGACGGTATATGCATAAAGTCTAGTGAGTGTGTGCGATTCTATAAATATATGTATGTGTGTGTAAATAATATTTGTAATTGGAAACAAAGAGAATATATGAGAAAGAGGGAGAGACCTGCAAGTTGAGGAACAGAGCTCCAGGAGCCAACACCAAATCTAGTAATGTAGCTGTAGAGCTTTTCATCTTCTTCAGGAGACCATAGCCCTTTCTTTAATTTCTTCATCACCTTATTGTGCTTAACATAACAACAATGATCAGTCATTTTTGTTTTTTGTTTTTTTTGTTTCTGCTGTGAGAAGTGCTTTGCTTAGCAGGTAATTAAGTGCCATTCTTATAACCCAAATAATATATATACACATTGGAGAATGTTACTGTTTGTCATTCTTTTGTATCTTTTACCTTCTTTTTTTTTTTTTTAAAAGAAGGGCGTGTTAGTATTTGTTAACGATTGAGTACCCACAGTTTTCTTTTCTTTATTCTTTATAATAATCATCTTATTTTTGGACATCAAATTTTCTTTATTCTTTATAATAATCATCTTATTTTTGGACATCAAATTTTCTAAGACAAACACCTATAAGGGTGAAGAGTAGTTTGAAAACAATCATAAGTGTATCCCGACTGTATACCTGAATCAAAGAATAGCCCTCGTCAAATAACTTGAGAAAAAATAACCTACATGTATACCATATGCTGTTTGAAACAGCCTTTCAATGATTTAAAATTAAAATAATTCAATAACATAAATAAAAACTATACATACAAAAGACAGGCCGGTCCAAGGAGGGTGCACATGACGCCATCGAGCCGGGTTCACTACCTTGCCCATAATTTTTTAATATATATATATTACTTTGGAAGAGTTCAAAAAACTCATGGATCTATTTAATTTATTTATTTAAAACCTATTGATTGTGCCTATTAATTTAAAGAGTATAAGCATCTGTCTATAAGGCTATATTATATTTTTTGTTACATTTTGTTTTGAATGTCGAAAATATTTATCGTCGTAATATTATGTTTTTGGATCCAGGTTCCGAAATTTCTTTACGACATGACAAAGGATACTTATAAATTGAGATAATGGCAACCAGGAACGTGTCAAAAGTTATACGTAGGTCGTTCCAATCATGTAACTTTGTTATCTTCAAATTCATCACTCAATAATTAGTTTGAATTAGATTAGATATAGCGTGTCAAAAGTTTTACGGATACAACTATATGACAATGAATTGTAAATATATAGCCGACATGATGTGTTGAAATAGTTCACATCCCAAAAAGTATATATTGTCGGCGTGTAAAAGGTTTCTGGTCGTCCCATGAAACTTCGTATCATCTTTTCTGTTGTTTTTCGCTTTTTGTCTTCTTAATCATTTCTGCTTTTTTACATTTTTTTTGGAAAAATATAAAATTTTGTTACAAATTCCCTTACTAGTCATCTTACATGTTCTCTTTACAAACACGTTATTGTCTGGGACAAAACTACATGGCGTAGCTCGGATTATGAGTCTGCTCGACCTGGAATAGTTTTTTTTTTTTTTTTTTTAAAGAAAATTGTGTTCATTGTTGCCTTGTTGGTGCAAAAACGAGGCTTAATATATAGAGCTAATTTTATTTTTTTTTATTTTTTTTTTGAGGAAAAAATTAACAGTAAAGCTTATCAAGTCGAATTGTGAATTGAATGAGGCGTGTTTTTGTACACAGTTTTCTAATATGTGCCATTAAAAGATCAACTGAAAATATTCAGGTACTTTATTTTTTTACACAGTATCAAAATATTTATGAAAAAGTATTTCTAAAAATATGAATTCATAATTTTTTTAAATAACTGAAATTAGATTTAATGTTCCTTGATTCAAATTAAAAATTACATTTTTAAATAATTAAGTTTAATGTTCATTGATTTATGGGGTCATAGGCACTCTACATATGTTAGTGACACACATATACAATTATTTGGTTTGACTTTTAATAATTAAGTTTAACTAATTATATCATTAATTAACTATATCATTAATTGTCTCCTTTTTTTTTTTTTTGCTAATTATTACATCTAAATTTAGTATTTTTATATTTAAACTTAATTATTGATAATAATAATAAATTATATTGTAAAGTATTTTTTTATTGATAATAAATAATAATAATAATAATAATAATAATCCAAATGAAGGGAGGTATTTGACGTATTTTTGGAAGTCTTGAGTTTCATCAGGTATTCGGGTAGTTTAGGAGTAATAAAAAAAAATTGCCCTTAATACTTTAAACATGGACACTTTTTGTTACATTCTAAAGTACTCCATCAACTCTACAAGTATAGTCATTATTTAGTAACCTTTTTCATCAAAAAGTTGTAGTTATAATAGTCTCCCATCATTGTTTTCTCTACTAAAACCTTATTTTCTTGCATAACTCCATTACTGGGTCGAAGCTTCGGAAGTCTATGATGCAATTGGTAATTTTAATGACGTGTGAAGCAATTCGGAAAGCTCAAAATATTCTGGTTTCTAATCACAAAAAAGTTGGAATTGCCTGTATTTTGGGGGAGGTCAAGTCCCTCGGTTTTCGTTGGGTGAAGCATCGGGCTAGGCATGAGGTGCTCAATGAGGCGCAATGGAGCAATTTCTCTTTTTTGTAACTTTGTAATCTCGTTTTACTTTTCTGTTGTTTGATTGGATTTGTGTTGTTGATTCTAACGCCTTGTTAGTTGTTAATGAAATATCGTCTTTCGAATGAAGAAGTAAAAACTTTAAGAAAAGAAAGAGGGATATTAATCTATTCACACCTCTCATGTGTTAATTTGGCTTGGTAATAAAGTATTTGACATGATGAACCCCACTAAATTTAGAGGTAATATGGGTCATCATATTAGTTCATTGACATAATTCTTCCTTGATTGTGGGTTAATTATCATATTGGGTTTTCTTAAGCTACATAGAGTCAAAGAACCACCCTGCTGCCGCCAAAACATACTGGAGTATAACAAATTATTATTCTTCTTTTGTCTCTTAGCTCATGATTCCGTTTGTGGACATATATTGATATATACACTCTTAATTGGTCAAACACATGAATATATAACTTTGAGATAAAGCATTACATATGGTCAATGTTGGGAGTAGGGGACCCATGGTCTATTTTGTCTTCTTTTAAGTTGGTATGATTTTTTTTTTCTTTATAAACCAACAAAACTTTTAAAAAAATTCACAAAATCTAAATCTAAGTAGTTAATGGCGGAAATTTCGGTGTTTCGGTCGAGGACCGGTATGTGAAATATCGGTTTTTTCGGTGGTATTTCGGTGGTATTTCGGTAC